>JAPMLY010000660.1:90000-178940 GCA_026401115.1 Tetraselmis chui
TAGTGCCAGCCTGTAGACAGATCGGACAAATTAGATTGTGGAATAAAGATCTCGCTAGGCGATATGTTGATTACAAGCAGATAACTGTAAACATATCAACAAAGATGGGAAGGGGGGGCTCTGTTTGCCAAAAGTGTTTATCTCTTACATTTTTTGTTCGCAGGACCCGGTACGTACGCTAATTGAGGGAATCGGGAGGGAGGGACGCATGAGCTGTGCTCGCGCGAGCAAAGGCAAAAGGTGGACGACCTCTGTGTGTCGGCGCGTCATATATGGGTAGCGCATGTATGTGTTATAACATACGTAATCTAGCGGTTAGAATTTGTAACGTCGTGGCAACGCCCGACTATTCTAGCCCCCAATGTAATTTAAACCTCTATAATCCCGAAATATTCATTTGCAAGGCAGGGGGGAGGCTCCGTTTGCCATGTTGTCGCCATTGGGCGGGTTGATCGTAGGTTGTCCACCCCGGGGTGTCAGCTAGCCGAAGAGTGACCCTTGTGCTCGTCATGCAAGGCATGTCGATTTAGTCTAGTACTTTCATCGACACGGTAGACCATCCGCCGAAGTATCTAATCTTTCGTAGCGTTACTCCGACATTGTAAGCGGCTGTCGATACTCCTTTTCGTAAGGAGTGTGAATTCCAACCAAATGAAGTTGGGGGTGCAGTTGAGGCGTTGTCGTGACCTCGTGTATGGAGCCATCCAGTGAGCGTCTTAGCTTTCTATGTCGCGTGCTTTTTTACGAATCGGTTGCCCAACGCGCTACTAGGTATTTCCCGCCGGATATCTTGCGTCGAATGGAGTTGAAGAACAGTAACACCTCGATCACCTATGCGTGTACGCTAATTGGTAGGTGGCGCATTAGTTTCTGCTTACGCCTCGTTGTCCTTTTCTTGTAAGACGGTACAACCGAATCCCGTCCTCATAGGAGGCGATGAGATCCTCGGTTAAGCAGTCGATGCCGGCTCCCCCGCGGCTAAAAGTAGGTACGGTATTAACACTACGGCCATACAAGCTCGTAGTAGGCGTAGTTGTTCGCGTGTTGGGTTGACATGTAGCGTTGTTCCCGTTGTCGCGTCGAATAGATGAAACCGTAGGGCTTGGGCCATGCGTAGGGTTTGGAGGACGACCGATAGATGAGGTCAAGTGTACGCCTACCAGTGTTTTTTAAATCGCGACATGTGAAGTGGCAAGTCCTTTTCAAGATTTAGCGACGAGGTCTCCGAGTGCAACCACTTCGAGTCCTTGGCCCTTGAAGAAGCCGTGGACCGTTGAAAGGTAAGGTTACAGACTCGAGGCCTTAATGGTTTCGAGTTGGCCTAGCCACGTGACGTATCTCACCATGTGTGCCGGTGTATCAGCGAGTGGCGCATAAGTCGAGGTACCGTCGGATAGTATTGCCATATGTTGTTGCCGTGATGGGTGCCCATGTTGCGGATAGGAGGGCTAGGCTTTTGGCTCAGGGTACGTACGCGCCTAGAATCTCGGACATGTACGGTTTTTTTTCGTCTCGATCCATGGGTTAGTGTTGGCGGTGAAATCCACTCTCTACTTAGGCCGTGTTATGCTTGGTTGTTGCTCAGCATCCTTTGCGCGCGATGTACTTTCCGTTAAAAACGATAGGGTAACGCTCACAACCCCTCGTCTCAGATAAAGCCATGCCGGGAGGGAGCTCGGAATACATTGACGGGCAAGTAAGGACTACATTATGTTGTATTGTGTAGCGCCCGACGCCCGGGTTGGAACATGTTGGGACTGGGCGCGACGATCAATTCTTCTCATGCCACCTCGGTAAGCGCATGATGCCATACCTTGCCGGTCCATTTGGGAGCGACTAGTGTAGCCGCTGCGCCGCTTTGTCGTAACTTATGGAAAAGGTTGGGTAGAAGGTGCCGCGGGGGGTTGCACCATTTTCCTTCTTTGCGACAGTCGGCGTCCGGTAGATGTAGAGAATCCACGGCTCCGCACGTCGGGCTGCGCCATCTGGTGTTATATATGGGTCGTAGGAGCGTGTTCAATGTAGACGTGAAGTGGTCGATCGAGTACCCACCGATTATAAAGACGAGTTCCGCAAATAGCACCGGATTAAGCTTCCAATCATCGTTGTCGAGGTCTCATTTGAGCTTGTGTGCCCATACGTTGGCGGCCGAGCAAATGTAGCGAGCGTGTAGGTTGATGTTGTTTGTGTCGAGTAGACACCACAGCCGCCGCAGTTCCTCCATCAACACAGGCGAGCGTGAGGTTACGCATCTCAGAATGTGACAGACTTCCTCGCTATCTTCGTGTAAGAGGACGATGCGGCCGGCTAGCTGCGGCAATAAGCTCTCGATTGCATGACGGACGGCCTTTGGTTCGTTCTAGGTAATGAAATGTTGCTCGTCCCTTGCGCTCCAAGATCCTCTTGCTTCGAGTCGTTCGTTGAATACCGCTCCCCATCCGTAGCCCGAAAGATATGTGTGCAAATACGCGGTCTCGACGGGCTTGTAAATAAGCTTGCCGCTGGACTGACTTGGGACATGTGTCCACCACTATAGGTATCGGCGCAGCTATGGTGTGAGTCGAACGAGCCCACCCCATTTCTATCCGACGATGGAGTGAAGTTCGCGAAGGAAGAAACGCGCTAATGAAATCATAGTGAAAAGGTATTGGGCATGCCCCGCGAGTGAATACATATCTTTTACGGGAAGCCATCGTGCATCCCGTAGAGCGCGTCGGATTATATGTCTTGCTTGTTGTGCGAGTTTTAGGAGTTTCTTCTCTAGAGCATAGAAATAGCTTCGCGTTGTGGCGATGCCGGTCCCTAGATGGTGGCCGACTTGCGCTGGTTGCCAGAAGCTCTTGGTAGGGTGTCCCATTAGGCCAAAGCGGATCTAGGAGGCTTGATGACCGTTGTCGTAAGGTGAGCGCTTCCTCCCCCGTCTTTGTGAATAGTAGGAAATCGTCGACGTAAGGTAGAATTCGCGCTCCTCCCCATCTCGTTCGTCCGAGGTAGGTCTTCGCGCAGTTTCTTGGTGTTGGACATGGTAGCTCTTGGTCTAGAGCACGTAGAAATTTGACAAAGGTTAGGGTCATCTTGTAAAAGTATAACGGGGACATGGACCTCCCCATTGGAAGGCCCGCAAGTCGTGAGAGCTGTCCTCGCACGTTGACAGTGAAGTAGTCGCAGTCTGTTGGGTTGATGCCTAGCGCGCAAAATCCGTCGTGCAGGTCGAAGCTCAACATGTAGTCTTCCTTTCGGGTCGTGTGTTTTCCGCATCAAAGCGTCTCCATCCGTACTTTGCGTAGTTGTCTGCGCACACAATACCGTGTTGAGAGGTCGTAAACCGCAGATTAGCCGCCACTTGTTGTTGCCCGGCTTGGGCACTAGGAAAAGTCGTTATACGTAGTTGTCGCATGTAGAGGGCTCCCAAGCCCCGGCTTCGACGAGGCGCGCTAGCTCCCGGTGGACGAGCTCGAGTTGAGCCTGGCGTCTAGTACTGATACTTCTTGGATGAATCGTGGGGGTGCGCGGTTGTTCTTGAACGGAATGGATACTCCCTCCCGGATTTACTATAGAGTTTGCACGCTCGCGCCGTTTTTCTTCCACTCGCGACAGGTCCGTCGCACGCGATGTCGCATGTAGTCGAAGGTTGGGCTGCAAGAATCGGCCCGGTGGTGCCCACCATTAGCCTTTTGTCTCGGGCTCGGGCTTCTTTTGTGGACGTGTCTCCTCCTTCTCGCGGTTGTCGCTTCTCCTTCTTCCTTGGGCTCCTTGTCTTTCAGCCCCTTGTCCGGCTGCGGGGTAAGTCATTCTGGGTTACCTCCTTCGCCTCGGCCGAGCATCGGTCGTTAAAAGGTCATAGGGCTTGAGCTTTTGCGGACGCGTGGATACTAACTTCAGTTCGGTTGTTTTCTAGGGATGCGAGGAGTCCGTCGACGCCGTTGGTGTTGCGGTCGGCCGCTTGAGTGTCGAAGAATTTGGAGTGTACGAGGTGCTCGACGACTTACTCTCTCTCCTCTCCCATGAGGGCCTTCTTGCCCTTGAATCGTCTAATATAGGTAAGTCGCGATTCGACGGCCCGCGTGACAACCTTGTGTGTCCGAACGGCCGCGTCATGCACGTCCTTGGCGTGTGCTCTTTCCGTGGCGGTAGAAGTAGTCGAACGAATCATCGCCAGACCCGTTTCGAACGCCGCGTCAGCGGCTACACAGTAAACCTCATAGCATGCTACTCGTCGATACTCGCCGTGGAAGGAAATTCGTCTTTCTTATGTTAGGAAGATAAAAGTCTCGTCGTCTCGAGGTGTCCAGTGTCCCGGAGTAGAGGCGCTTACCGGCGGTAAAATGTCGTTGAACGCTCTAGAGAGTAGGCTGATCCACTCGCGCAGGTCGATGTACATGGTCTTGGTCGAGTTAGCAGATAACTGCTTGGCGTACTCGTCCACGCTCCCACTCTCAGATACGGCGTCGGCCGGCACTGACGGAATGTTTACATGCTTGTTAGGGGCCGGCGGTTTTGTATGGTCGCCATCTACTTTTAGGAGCAAATATGGTTAACGAGATTGTACAAGTCTTCAAATTTTGTTTCAAATGGTGGCGCCTTGATGTCACAACTTTCGTCCCTTCTTGGGTACATGTGTTGTGGTAGACTGTCTGCCATAATTACCGTCTGAGATGTTTCGATAGTAGCTACACCGTGTGCTAGTAGAGATCTTCACCTGACTAGACTTCGGGAGTTTAGATGCCGTCGCGTGAGCTGTGCTCGCGCAAAGGAAAAAAGTGAACGACCTATGTGTGTCGGTGCGCCATATAGGGGTAACGAATGTTTGTGTCTTACCACTTGCGTAATCTAGCGGTTAGAAGTTGTAGCGCCCGTAATCTAGCGATTGTTCTCGCCCCCGGTGTAATTCAAACCTCTATAATATCAATATGACCATACAAAGAAGATAAGCGACGAAATATGGAAAGCAACATTATGCGTGAGTGAATAGAAAGCGACGGCTACCGGGGCCACACAAGGCTAACACAAAGACCATTAAGAGAGGAAATGCTACACGTGGTAAACACCCATTAAAGAAGCGCGGCTATTGATACGTGAGTAGCTCCACGCGATAGCGATAAAAGACCAACATGGGTGCGTCAGGTACGAGTACACAAGTACGTGCTTCACTTGATGTTCGGTGTCCCACAAGACGCGCGGGGAACCTTGGCAACTGCTATATGACACTCTCACAAAGCCGGTAACGGCAGAAATAATATGAGAATTAGGAAAATATATCTAGCTCGTCTCATTTGAAATGAAATTTCACTATAACTTTATGATACTCGGTTTGCCCAACAGGGGTATCGACCAACCGGGACTAACTAGCGTTTGACACGGGTAGCATGTCACCCAACCCAAACTCAGACGACTCATGTCGTGCCTCAAAATGGAGGGGAAAGGCTGCCAATGTTTTGGACAGTAGGAAATTCCGGTTGAGTGAGTGGGTTCTCTTGTGGTGCGAGAAGCGGGAGGTTTAAACAGTTCGAATTGACATTACGGGAGCACTTTGGGAACTCTAGATGGGGTATAGCGAGTGATACTCATCGCTTTGTCGATAATCGGCACTCTTAGTAGATGAGCATGAGAATGAGACGGGCTACCATGATACATACTATGCGGTGAGGCTCCCGTCGCCGGGGGCGGGCGTCTCCCATTACGGCATGTATGAGCACGCATAGCTTCTAGCATACTTCACGACATAATTGTCGAAACGTGCGAGGATGAAGCATTGGGTTCATGTCCTTAGCGATGATGTATGTTGCAATATTTCACAACAGCCTCAATCATGCCAGCTCGACGAGTATCTTTCTACACGCGGAAATGTACTCTCACTAGTTCCACGCTATGTTTGCCAATTCATAAGAACAATGAAGCGATGACGCCGTCACGCCACACCGTTAGTGGGGAAGTTGACGGAGGACAGAGTGGGAAGTACTCCCCGAGCACGTTGTTCGGGTCGACATCGCGCTTGAGATGACACAGGAGGTCCACGTGCGCCGCCCCTTCGCTTTCGCCGTACGCCCTGCGACACAGAGCATCAACACAATTATGGGCGTTAAGAGGTACGTCGAACGAGCTTCTTACTATTGTGACCGGTCCCGCGCATGTGTTGTGAAAGGATCACTCATAGGCGCATTCAAATAGCATGCCGCAATCACTTTTTTTTTTAAACCTAATCATATTCAAGGATAAATGCTACGATGGAGGGAAGATCCTACTATCCGGGTCTTGACCGTGAGATTTCTCCCAATTGTAACTACCATTCCTCACTTATTATGATCATTGTGGAAGGTGGGGGTTCATCTCGGGCCGTGACACGCCTACATACAATGATCGGACTAACCGGGTATAGAGCCCGCGACCTTATGCGGATTAGGCGTGCGCTTTACCGGCTAACCGAAAAAGCATAGTTGACATATGTGGCCACATACCATATATGTACCAAGCTACGACACTACCACGGCCCCCCCGGATTCTCCCCGGACCGCAGCCCAGCTCCGAAACCAACGTGGAAGGTGGGGGTTCATCTCGGGCCGTGACACGCCTACATACAATGATCGGACTAACCGGGTATCGAGCCCGCGACCTTCTGCGTATTAGGCGTGCGCTTTACCGGCTCACCGAAAAAGCATAGTTGACATATGTGGCCACATGCTAGATATGTACCAAGCTACGACATCATGATGTCGAATATACATTGAGTTGTATACACCACACCGACAAGCAAAAAGCAAAAGCAAAAAGACTCGGCAGTAAAGAAAGGTAACAAATGAGCGGCTTACAATCGAAGCTATCTTTACACAATTGCAACGCATACATCACTTGTACACTAGTCCATACTTACATCATTATATTGTAAAAAAAATCATATATGCACAATCCCAATTTGCCCTTTATATCTATGTTTCCTATCAACAAATTAACAAAGAGCTGCAGTTGTTGGACAAGACCACCAAGATTTAGCAAATTCATACGTTTCACCGGGACTTCCTAAATGTCGCTGCCCATTGAAAATAACTTCCTATCTCATCGGACATCCCGATAAACCCAACACACCATTACACCTGCGTGCCAATACACAAGACTGTTTCGCACTACGCTATGTAACAAGTTGATATTCTTATGATAGCATGGTATGTGTATGCAAGAGTTATTGAGGGTAAACAATGCGAGTGGTACGCATTCATTGTCACCAAAAAATTTACTCAGACGATGCCTTGCCGGCATTGGATGGTACAAACTCTCGGCGCCGGAGGGCGACGGTGCCGTACCTGGAAGCCTCGGCGTACAAGTCCTCAGCGCTCTCGTCCGGTGCATTGTTCCCCTGGAAGTGAAAAGGACGAAGCTAGTTTTCAGAGAAAAGAGGCTCGATGGTCAGCCCAAAGCCCTACAAAAACTAAATAGTAAACATATTGTTCTTGAAAAACATATTGTGAAAAAGATAGAAACACCGCATAAGTACATGCGCACAACCCCAAATTATGCAATAATTTATATTAAAGGCAAGATCCTTTAACTACTAACTTCAACACCCGCAGAAACAGGAGTGAGCGCACAATGTCCACCGCGTAGAAACCGGCCATAAAGCCGGGGACGGAGTCAGCCGCGCGCGCGGCCCTTCGAATCCAAGCCGCCTCCAAGCTGCCGTCGCTGGTGCCCTCCAACCAGTTCCCGTGGAAAACGGTGCTCCACTCCCACGCACGCTGCCCGTACGCCATTTCAGACGGCGCCACGTCACCTGTCGCAGCCCGACCGAGAAAACAAACCAATCAAGTGACGCAATGTACTGACTAGCAGCCTCTTCATTTAGTTAGATCGTCTAATGTAGTTTAACGTTCAATCAATCGTTAGTATGTCTCGTCATTTTCTATTTTGCGAAACGGCTGCAATGTTGCTTCCATATTTTTGAAAGCAACTCCTTGTTATGATCAGAAATTGAGAATGTCCTATTCGGAACAGTACAATAATTCCTTTATTAACATCGCATAATAGTTGTCCCTGCAGGTACATGTACATGTACTGTCCAGCTTGATAAACAGATTGCGCTCGCCTTTCATGTAAGGATTATATGGTAAGCAACAGTGTAAGCAACAGACACGAAATTATTCGAGACTAATATGAAATCTAACGGATGATTTATTGATGCACGTGTCAACCGCGCTGTGTTCACTTTCAAAGCGGAATCATAAGAAGGCGCCACGCACAGCGGTCCCTTCCAAACACTGACCTTGCCGCCCTAATAGTTTCCATGCGCTCATCGCAATGAGCGCATATTGGTCCCCGTTGCCTGCATGCGTGCAATGCCTTCTCAATGAGACTTTTGAGACTTCCGTAGACAACCGAAAAGAAAAATCTTGTCGAAATCTTCAAAAAAGAGGCAAAATATGCTGTCATCGAATCCGAGAAACCGAAGCGTCAACCATTCCTGAGAATATTCTGATCTATTCATTTCAGTCCAATTTTCCAAGATAAACACTAAGTAAGCTAGCCGTCACTTGAATCACTTTGCATATTTGAAGGCAAAACCACACACGCACACGCACACACACACACACACACACACACACACACACACACACACACACACACACACACACACACACACACACACACACACACACACACACACACATGTTGTCAAATCAAATCTAAGCCAAATTACTCGGCGCAGTTCGCTAATTCACATAAAATCAACAGCTTGCTTGCAGTGGAAAATATTTTAGAACTGAATATATGAATGTCTTATTAGCCAAAGGTCCACCATTAATACTGCGCATAACATTCACCCGCATTAATTAATAGCATCGATCTGATTTCATAAGAGGTCATGATGTTCGCTGATACTCGCCCGCGTTGAAAAGATGTGCGGATATTTCGAGGACATAACGTACCGACAGCGCCGCCAGCGTGCTGAAAGTCTATGCCACACATCCGAGATGGGCACCACTGATACGCGGCCAGCAACGCTCGAGCAGCGGCGAGCGCGTCGTCGACCGGACGCAAAAAGACGCCGCTTGTGCCTCCAAACACTCGCGCGTCGCCCAGTCGGCGGAGGCCGCGCCCAGTACGCGGCGGGGCCGACCGAGGGAGCGCGGAAGTCAGTGCCGCCGCGTCTGCTGCCTTGCGGTCGGGACTGCCCACCGGCTCCAGCGGAGGCGTCTACATTATTCGCGCCAAACAACAGTGGCGGCGAAGAAAGCCACTTATCAGTACGGAGTCACTGAGAAAGTGCATAAAGAAATATACGCGCGGCACGTTTTAAGAAAATCAAAACAGGCCTATAATTTTTCACCAATTGTAGCTCAACTTCGCCATAACAATACATTGTAAATTATGTGTGTAAGTAAGGTTCAAAGGAACAATAGAGTGCGTAATACTGCCACTCGCAAGCAAGCTTATTTTTCCTAGGGGGGGAGGGGTTGTTTAATGTTAAAGTCATACGTATGCCGAATCAAGGGGAGTCCAAGAACAACGGAATCGGGGGGGTTGTGTTTGTCAAACTTTATGTCGATGTTGCGCACGAAATATGAACGTGGGAAATATCAAAACGAAAGACGCAATATACGCGATTACACCGACCGTAGATCGGATGGGCTGATAGCTGAGGGAATGGAGATATTACGGAATGGATCGGTGAGAACAACATTGCTCCGAAGTCTTTCGAAAACGGTCCCGCAGCGGATCAATTGTCCTTAAAAGAACATATAAAACACAGGACGGATTAAATGGACGCTGCCACCCAAGAAGTGGTTGAATTACATGCAGAACTATATAGACAGGCGGACTGAAAACCTGAGAAAAAACAGCGTGTCCGATATGAATAAAACAATCATATCAATAACTATTTAGCGCTACACTACATTAAGATAATCATTCGCGGCTCAACCGTCTACGACCGGTGTTCTCCTTATTATTTAAGTTTACATATACTTGCTGTAGTTAACACCCACGCCATGGTAGAGGTACGGGTGATTGAGGCGAACCTGGCTGTACGGGTACATTCCGTCGTAGGCCACGAAAGAAGGGGCGCCGTAGGGCGCCAGCGCACTCGCGATGGCTTCGGGCGTAGCGCTCTCGGGAGGCCAGGCGGTGAGGTAGAGCGTCAGCTCCGGGTCGCGCCCCTCCACTCGACCGACCATCGCGTGGAGGCTGACGGTGCGGGGAAGAGCGGGCGAGTGCTCGAAATAGTTCGCCAGTCTCTCTTCCGTCAGCCCGTATGACGCCACCCGTACGTAGATGCCTGTGTAAGGTCATTTCCAAGTGCGATTATAGGATGAGGTCATAACATAGGTAATCAAGTGCATCACCAATGTAAATCCCTCAATTAGCATTGAAAGTTACGGATACTCAATTAACGGCCGCATATTTTACTAGGGCTCGAATCATTGGAACATTTCAAATATCCAAAATATATATAGATGAATTGTTTATGGATAAAGCTTTGGCGCTCTTTGGTTAATTGGCTTGACGTCTTTCCTTAATATAAAGCCAGCTTGCGCTATTTTTTTTTCATAGATTACAGTTATTGAATAAATCTCGAAAATGTACAAATGATTTCAACCAAGCAAATGCCTTGCACACGATTGAGAGCAACATATACAGCTGCAAACACTTTGAGTGATTAACGCAAAGCGAACATTGTCTGGTTGTTAAGGCAATGCAATAAAGGTCGGTGCCTGTTCCTCAAAACAGCGAGTTAAATTGATTACAAGACAATGTGATTTCAATTGTTGTATGAAAACAACAATTTACTTGACAATTATGAAACCACTGCACTATGGGACAGATCAGCAGTGAAACTATGTCGTACGCACCGAACAATACAACGCCTTTTCTGCATCTTATGCCCGGGGCGGAAACTGAGTGACAGGATGTATGGGATGAAAAGAACATTAGTTTTTAGGCACAGCGCATTCCGTCCCAATCGCATCAATAACGCATAATGCTTTACTACCAGTCGTTACAAGCGTTTGTGTGCGAGTGTGCCTGTGTGTATGCGTGTCTCTGTGCGTGTAAGCATGTGTGTGTGCACGCGAGTGTGTGTGTGTGTGTGTGTGTGTGTCTGTGTGTGTGTGTTTTGGGGGAGAGAATTGATGTGTGGCGGGGACGGGACTCGCCTGAGGATGTATTCACGGCCCGGAGTACCGCTTCCGTGACAATTCCGAAAAACGGCGCAGCGCCTCTAAGGGAGCCACAGCGCACAAGTAGAGGTCAGTGGACGAGTGAACATGGCTACATGCGCTGCTCATTTAGGGATGACATTCATGTGGTAGTACAGTAAATTAAATCGAATGGCAAACAATGTGACCACAAATAGTTGCGCTGAAGAGAATTAGTTTGTTGAATTTCTCTCTCCTCCTCACCAATGAAGGCACCCACCTGGCAGCCCACCACAGCTCAGCTGCCCTGCCCGTGCTGTCCTTCGACAGAGTCAGCAGCTGTTGCAAAAATGTGTGCGAGTCAGACATCCACAGTCGAGAACAAATAAAGCGACGGCTGTGTCGACATCGGAGGGTAACATTCCGTTTAGCAAGATCACACCCCGACACGAATGGTCCGTTGAGAACAAAAATAAACAGGGAATTATTAAAAGCAAAATATACTTCATCTTAACGGCACGCACCTCTCCAGACGGGGTGGCTATCTCCAGGGACAGCACATGGTCCACCGTCAACCCTTCATGTCGGCTAAGGTAACCAATTCCACCCTGCACACGTTTGCAATGTCGGCGTTGTCTATGTTCGTCAAATTCGCGTACAATGAAAGGGTCAACATTGAGATGCACATTAAGCATAGGGTTGGAGGGGGAGGAGGGAGGAAGTCTCTCACTTGAAGCAGAAGACCAAAGCCCGGCGCTGGGTGTGTGCCCACTGGCACCCCCCACCCCCCTCCCCAACTCTCCCCCGCCTTCACCAACTCTCCCATTCGCACGCCGCCCTGCGCACTCACCACCACCGACCCATCCTCCGCGCTGCGGGAGTAACGAATGGCCTAGGGGAGGAGGGAGAAGGGAGGCAGGGGTGAGCACCAGAGACACAGCAGGTGCGAGGGATGTCATTGTCAGCATGGCGTTTACTTACTTTCCCCATCGTAGCGTGTTATGACAAAATATAACACTTCATAAATTATCATTCATCGCCACACATTCACAAGTCAGGCACACTGTCTCTCGCCTCCCTCCCTTTCAACCCCCGACTGATAGTCCACTCCTCGACCACCCAGCCCCTGATAAACTCCCTACATTCCCAGCTCTATCCTGCCCATCCGTCTCTCCACCCATCGCCGTCGACCTCACTCGCACAAATTCCCAAACGACCCAACGACTCACCGTCATCCCAGACAAGTCCACCATCACAGCCGTGGCTCGAGCACACCTGAGACCAGCACAGCGGGTGAGGAGTGTCAGTATCCGAAGGAAGGGGGGAGGGAGGAGGTCGTGTGAAAACAGCGAGGGGTGGTGATGGGTTTAGGGTTTAAAATCAGGGCTTTAATGGGTTGTTTCACCTCAGGGTGTGCCCCCCACCGCGAGCAGTCACGCTGAAGCCGTTGTCGTTGGCGGCGCGGAGGAGCGCAGCTACTTGCGTGGCGTTCTTCGGTTGAACGACGCAGGGAGGGCGTAGCTCCTGCGCGTTTGCGGCCCAGCTCCGCGCCACCGCTGCGTCGTATCTCGGCGTGAAGGGCATCAGAACTGCCCCGACGTCGCCGCCGCCGCCGCGACGGAGCAGCTCGCAGGCGTCGATGCGGTGCCAAACTGACGAAAACGGTCGTAGCAGTCGATCGAGGCCACGTACTGGTACTGTATTCGTGGCGCAAGTCAAGGCGAGGGAGAGCAGAAGCACTGCGACTATGGTCTGGTGTGCCGTCCGTCGAAGGGAATCAAGAGCTGAAGATGTCATTGTCGGCATTATAGCGCGACGCGACTAAATACCGTTGAAGCCGGCTCGGGTGAAGACGGCGCGCCGGAACGGTGAACGAAGCCAGTGCATTTCGGTGGGTAGCTATGAAAATCAAGGCAGTCGGGCTTCCCAGGACGCAGCTCGAACCGGTGTCGTGCAGCAGTGACGAAGTGAGCTGTCCTACAGTGCTGCCGCACTCGAGGCTCGACGGGGTTGGGGGAGGCCCGGAGGTCTGTATTCTTCTGCTAATCAAGCATTAGTTTTTGTAAATATCCTATGTAATATATTCGTTTTCCGTTAACAAACACGGATGATTTATGTCGCTATCTAAAATTATTACAGAGAAAGCCGTGGCATCCACCAGTAAATAAGTGAAAAGAAATAGAAAAGAGTCACAGAAGCCAAACTACCGCCTCGGAGCAGGGAAGCAGGCAGCAGCTGCACCACCCTCCTGCAAGGCACCACGAAGATAGGAGCCCGACGTTCCATGGAGAACCACAGAAAGGCGCCGCATGAACTCAATGCCGGTTGAGCTCAAAGGTGACAGCACACACAAAGGATAGCGATGTGTCATTAAGTAAAACGCTAACTACATTGCTAATAATATATATGAGAGTTTATTAATTTGGCGCGCGGGTCATATTTTTTTCATATGAAGTCAATTTCTTACAATGAAAAGCAGCGGAGGCCACCCAGCAAAAAGAAGAAAAAGGGAAAAACCTAAGCCCGAGGAACTGGAAGGCATGCCACAGCATCAGCACTGCCTTCATTTTCATTTGCTTATTATTGTGATAATCTCATCTTTCACTCTGCCACCATCCGCGAATAAAAATGAGATCATCATTGGTGCATTTCGTTCGTCGAACTGCTTATGTTCCTTTTTCGGCGTTTTACAAGTGCTCGCACGAACACTAACGTTCCTCGTATAGGTGCTCGCCTTCCACTCCCTGGCAGCCTTGCATTGGGAGCTCAGCAAGGCAAACTTGATGCGGACCTCCGCACTTCCGCTTTGCTTGGCACGCCTTCGGTTCAGTCGGTCCATGACTATTACCCCTTCGCCATGGAGGATGGGGGCCGGTTGGCGCCGATGGCGGCTGAGTTGGTCGATCGCTTGGCTATTTTGGTGGTTGTTCGTCGCTTCCCTGGCATGGGGGCCGCTGACTCTCGTTCCTTGCGCTCTGACAATTATGTCCGTATGCAGCATTTTGTTCGTCGATCTACTTCTCTTCCGTTTCGGCGTTTTTTGGGGGATGTGCGGCGAGAGTTCATGCAACGTCTTTCTGCTGTTCTTCATGGTACTTTGGGTTCCTATCTCCGCGACGCTTTGCAGGAGGGCAGTGTTGATGCTGTGGCATGCCTTCCTGTTCCTCGGGCTTAGGGTTTTTTCTCTTTTCTTCTTTTTGCTTGGTGGCTTATGCTGTTTTTTCTTGTACGGAGTTTATTTAGAGTATTATTGGAGCATTCCCAGTGCTTTTTCCTGTAAGTAAGAAGTGTTGTAAATTTCTTACATCTGGCGACAATATGCTGATAGCGGTACACTGCTACAGAAAATAATGCAATACAGTACAATACGATACACACTACACAACATAATACTATGGTACCCGGTGCCACGTTCTTCTTGTAATCCATCTTACCCGGTGCCACGTGGGTAGCGATAAGTTCATACCACGAACATACCCGTAACAATACCGAAATTTGTCCGCCATCGGACGAATGCTGTACGAATACTGCAATCCGTCGTGCTGAGCGTGCTGCGGCCACCGCTTCGGTTCTGGATAAGGCGCTGTTCGTTGGCTATCGTCCCGCCATCACCGCCACGACGACTAGTTGCCACTCTCCACCAAGCGCCCTCCCCCCCCTTCCGTCACGGTCCTTCGACTCCCCCACGTCTCCTCAGCTGCGCCCCTCCCCCCGACCGCCCGCGATGGCGGCCGCACTCCCCGCGCTGCACTCCCGCCCGCCGACCGCCCAGACTACTCGGCCCAGTAACTACGGGACAGCGCATCGTAGCCTCACCGCACGACCGACCGTCGCCCCTCGACTTTGCATCAACCGACGTGCGTCATCGGCCCGCTCGTCCACGGTTGAGCTACGCTTCCACTGATCGTGAGCCCTGTCAAGCTCCTCGCCGACGACCTAACCTTTGCATGCCGCCGTCCACAGGCGACACCCGCCGTCGCGCTCAGGAGGAAAACGAGCCGGAGCAGCCGCCACAGCCCTCCGAGTCCGACCCGCGGCCCTCCCCAACTCCCGAAACCCGCCGAAAGGTACACCACACACACACACACACACACACACACACAAGTATATACGCACACACACACTCATACACAAACACAAACACACACATACGCGCCCACACACACACACACACACACGCACACACACACACACACACACACACACACACACACACACACACACACACACACACACACAAGGCACAGAATAGACACATACTCACACACACATACTCTCTCTCATCCACACATACGCACACACACACACGCATACACACACACACACACACACACACACACACACACACACACACACACATCACAGGCACATACTCACATACGCATACTCACCCACGTATAGTCAGGCACTCTCTCAGGCACACATACACATAGTCACTCTAATTTTTCACTCTCAAACACAAACACATCGCACATAGATACGAACATAGACGCACACACTCTCACACAGACGCGCACTCTCTCTCGATCGCTTTAATACACACACACACGCGCAAATACACGCGCGCGGATGATGAGAGCATGGCGTGCGGTGACCTCTGAAGATGGTGCGCGATTGCGACAGGGTCCCAAGCGTCAGGCTGATTCGACGGATTGGGTGGCGTCAGCGCTGACGCGGCGATTCGGGTACGTTTACTGCGTGCAGCAGGAGCAGCAAACAACAGCAGCAAATGGAACGTCGCGACGGCCCTGACGGACGGTGTGCTGGGTGTGTGCTAGGCTGGCGGGCGGATTGGCGTGGCTGGGCGTGCTCACGTTCGGAGTGGTTTCAGAGCAAGTGAAGACTCGGCGGGAGGTGGCGGAGGAAGAGCGCAACGTGAAGGAGGTGACGTCGGTGACTCAGGTCACCAAAGCCGACGGCCTGAAATACAGCGACCTCAAGGTACCGAGCTAGCCCCTACTCCCCACTCAGCTCCTCCCACATTTTCGACATATCCGACACATTGATCGTCGAGCTGACTCCTTCGCTTGCTATGGCGACCGTCGACAGATTGGAGGCGGGTCGGTCCCTGTGAAGGGTTACCTCACTGTGGTCGACTTCAAGTGAGTGCGGCCATCTTCAAGCCTCATAGGGTTGTGTGTATCAGCAGCCATAGGGAGACAACGCCTGCCACACTTTGTTGTCTGACACCCCTGCCTTTCCCTTCCTTCGCAGGGTGACTGCCAACGGAGAGACCGTCTTTGACACAAAGGCACGCGGGAAACCGTACGTCTTTATCTACGGCGCCCGTCCCTTGACAGGCGGAATATGTGCGGGCGTGGAAGAGGGCCTCGCTGACATGCGTACCGGTGACCCCCTCTTCTTCCCTCAACCCAACCCTTTGCCATCTAGAGCCTTGGTTGTTATATGGTCTAGTCGTACTGACAGTCTGTGATGACGCTGCAATCCTGTTCCCCACCCCATTCTGTTTCCCTCCCCATTGCAATGTGATGAAGGTGGTCGCCGACTGCTTGTCGTCCCTCCCGAGTTGGGTTTCGGCTCCACACGGCAGGCGATCGGCGACAATGTAGTGCCGCCCAACAGCGAGTTGGAATACGACATCACACTGCAGCGCATTTCTATCCCGCCCTCCTGAGGCCTTCGCAACCCCCCCATCCAACCTCAGGTGCTGTAAAGGGGACTGTGGTTCATGCACTACCGCCGAACGAGTCCTCCATTGATGTACACTACGGGTCGGATGTAATTTATGGGTCTCGCGCGAGAATGGAACGGGCAATTATGCGGGCTATTGGACCCCCTATCAGGTGGCCATGGCTGCGTCATGCATCGGGGCGCAACGACTCATTTTTACTCTGCTTCGTATGACAAGAGATGTGGCAAGTGCAGGCAGATAACGTTAAAGCTGGCTACCCTTATTGTAATGGGCGGGTGGCTCTACAGTGCATTGAGATGAATGTCTGGTAGACTGGCGCGCATAAATGCACGTGTGTGTGTATGTGTGTGTGTGTGTGTGTGTGTGTGATTGTTTTGAGGTGAGAGATCAAGTGTGTGTGGGGGGGGGGGGGGGGTGGGGGGGTGTACGTTTATTTGAGAGAGAGTTGGACGCATGAGTGTATGTGTGTCTGTGTGTGTGGTGTTTGCCTCACGATTGTATCACTGCGATATCATAGTACGCCAAATGTGCTAACCTCAGACCATTCAGCCATATCTCTCTCGTATAGCAGAAGTGTGTGTGTGTGTGTGTGTGTGTGTGTGTGGGTGTGTGTGCGTTTGTGTGTGTGCGTTGTTTGCCTCTCGATTGCATCACTACGATGTCGCAGTACGCCAAGTATGCCAAACTCAATTCATTCAGCCAAATATACTTCTCTCATATAATAGCACCAAGTCAATGATGAGCAATTTATCGCGTGCGGTCTACTGGCTTGCCTATGTTGAGTTTGTGGCAGGCGAATGTGGGTATAAAGCAGGACCAAGGCGCATATCCTATCCTACTGCATTGAATTGCTATAGTCGGTGTGTTTGCCTGTCTGTGCGCGTCGGTCTGTCTATATGTCCCGTATGAACAGCTCGATTAGATTCGGTGCGACCAGTGCAATGTCATGGTTTGTAAAATATGCATTCATACAGGATCGTCAACTTCTTCAGTTTAGGATTAGCGATGCAAGACTTTAGTTATGGGCCCTCAAATACCCTAAAGGCGCCGTTCACGCACTCAACGCTCGGGAAGCGATAGCGAGAAATCACGAGTCGAACGTACCTCCCGCGCCATAGTAGAGAGGAAAAAGCCGCCGCCGCCGGCGAGAAAAAGGACTAGCCTTCTCACATACGCCGCGGCCTTTGGGTCGACACCTGGTAAACAACAAGTTACCCCTCTATCTACTGCACTCATGCACAGAAGTCCGGACATGCAGTAGGGTGTGTAAAGCTAGTTAAGAAACTTGCGCCTCTAACCACATCAAGCACGACGGCACCCGGGTACCACCCAACTCCGGCAAAGCCGGGAAGCAAGCAGTTAACCGACATTTGGTATGGTTAGTTGCGAGCTTAGAGCGAGTTTTGTTGGACGAATTTGTCGAATTAAACCTATAAATTCCCAGGAAATTGTTTGAACTACGCACGTCGTCCTGAGCCACACACGGGGACGCTACTCAAGCGCTCACACCAAGCTATTTCTCAGTGAGACACGCAACCTTGTTTTTTTAATTGCTGGAGAGGGTTTGGAGGCGTGGATGCCGTATTGAATACACGAGATTGGTTTGCGGGTGTGTGAATGGAGCATGGAAGTTCACGCCGCAATCACGGGTGATGTGTATGGAAAACAAGCGAATAAAAATCCCGCATGATGCAGCTTTTTTAATACAGTGCACTCCTTAAATGTGTGAGGGCGATTAGCATTAGCAAGTGGCGAGGTCCAGCTTGGCCGTTTGGGCCGCATCACGTTGACGGTGATGTTTGAAAAGCCCGGGGAATATACTTGTGCCACCACACCCGCCCACGCATGGCACACGTCGGGAATTGGCCTCGTAAAACAATGGGAATCAAGAATTGACAAACATTTATGGACAAGCCCCGCACAAATCGCCTCATGAGGTGAGCCGAATTCGATGGGTGTTGCTCGGCACAGTGGCTCAGCTTTACCGAAATGTATCGAAAAACACGATATATCCCCGAAAAGTTTCTTGGGTTTCTGAACCCATAAATATACGCGTTCGACGATTATTGAAAATACATGTCTATCGTACCTTAATCAAAAAAATTACATAATGTGTAAGGTATGACATTTTGAACCATGTGGCCGAAGGCACGTTGCCCTTGATGAGGTGAGTTGGTCACGAGGTCACTCAAAAAGTTATTGAACTCCACCAACGGCATGTTGTAACCCTTCTATTGAGAACGATGGGACTTGGCGTGAGTTTGCAAGTGAAAATTCGCCAACCCATTGATGAAGCAAACGCATTGAAAACCATCCGTAAGAGCATGTCGACACCTCCGTAACGAGTCGTTGAACAGTTGGGTGTAACTCGCGTAGCTCATGGAGCCTTGTGTAAGTCCAATAAGGGCTTCAATGGCGTCTTCCCGAATGTTAGGCATCATGGACGTTTTGCGAATCTTTGTAACCAAAGCGTAAAAAATGTCTGGAATTGAAATTTGTTGCTTACGGTTAAGCCACCAACAGTTTGGGGGGCCGAAAAATTAACATATAACCCACACGATGGCATTGTACGAGTCAGCGTTAATTCCAAGCATGACGAAGCGTTCGGGTTGCATCTCCATCCAGTCCTCCATTTTACGCGCGTCTTGTCCCTGTTAATATCCCTCCGTAGGGCTGCTAATGGACACATATGTGCGCTGGACTCCGGGGAGTCTTGGCCCTCCACACATAGGTGGTCGCAGTGTATGCACGACGCGCGGAATTCATATGCTTCATATGTTCCAATCGGGTACCGACTTTTGGGGCGGTACTTGGATAAGGCGTACAACTCCGTTCCGGGAGGCGTGGGTTCTAACCTCCCTCATGGAATTTCTAACAATCCCCATTGGTAGGGGGCGCTTATTGATGCCTTACGATGCGTCTCAATTCGTGTTACGACCAAACTAGCAAAGTTTGTTGTAGGGGCCAGAACTCCCATGCGCAAATCAGTGGACGTCTCACCGCATAACTGATTATTGCAGCCCTTGATTAACATCCACACAAGGACAGAGTCGGCGGCTGGAAAACGAGTGAAAAAAATGCCTTGGTAGCGGGCCAGTTTCCTCAATTAATTCGGGAACGGCCGCGTCGACATGCTCTTCGTTAGGCACAATCGAACCGACAAGAAACCAACCTTTAACGGGGGGTTCAATTTTGCAACACGAGTTCGATGTCTGAGGTCTGCAACCTCCGACATGCAAAACGACCACATCGTAGTTACTAGGTCCAAGGGAAACCATGTCGAATCAAATAATCAGCGTCGAACGAGTCAAGCAAGAACGAAAGCGTGTGAAGATCAAGGGCTCCGAAACCAGTGTGGTAGTTTGCCTTCTGAAAGCTAAATGTAGACATAAATCCGCTATGTGTTCTTGCTTGCCGCTGCTACTACTGGTGGAAATGCAAATGGAGAGATAGATTGGAAAGATGTTCGATTGTTTAGTGCTTTAACATTTTTCTGTAATCAAACAAACGAATGATTCAAAGGTTCTGTCACCTCCCTCTACTACACTAGGCTTAAATAGCTCCACCTTAGCTAGCTTGCACATGTTCTCGCTTGGTCCTCGCGTCATGTGCTAGGGCTCTCGGAACAGTTTGAACGGACTAGTAGCGACGCGGCTTGTCCATCTCGGGAAATAAGACTAGCGCGTCATGTAGCTAGTTAGATTAACTGTGCGTACATGTACGCACCATGAGGCACAAGTAGGACGTTTCGCATTAGTACCCTCGGTGAATGGCGTAACCACTTAGTACGTCCTTCCGATGGAAAATCACGAATTAGATTAGGAACGAGTATTTGTACCATAACATGTAATGTAATGTTATATGATTGTAGTCGTCACATGTTGGCCTCACCAACCAAGGCCGTGCCGCAGCCCAAGCACTAAGGATTACAATAATAATCAAGCCCTTAAAAAGATGCATGGATTCATCTTGTTGAGCACACCGGTCAATGATCTAGAGAGGCTATCAAATTACATTAATACCCGTAGATTGTTTGTCCGTACATGTGCGCATGTAAGTGTGCGCATTATGTAGCAACTCTATCAGAGCGGCTGCGTTTAAGCAACCGTTACTACCTTTGTAACCATCAGTTACACAATCGTCTCCTCTCGTTACCCACCGGCAGGTATCCGTTGGGTCACCATGCTCCGCATGTATAGCTTCATTTCACGCACTACCGGGTACTATCGTGACATGTCCAGTGAACATGCGCCCCGCCCCGTCCGCATCAACATCGCTTGAACGGTACCGTATGGGTAGGGCTTTAATAATTCATTTCTTTACAAAGATACGACAGTTTCTTACAAGAAAAGCAGCAGAGGTCACCAAGCAAAAAGAAGAAAAGAGGGAAAACCTAAGCCCGAGGAACAGGAGGGAACGCCACAGCATCCATACTGCCCTCCTACAAAGCATCGCGGAGATAGGAACCCAAAGTACCATTAAGTGCATCAAAAAGACGTTGCATGAACTCTCGCCGCACATCCCCCAAAAACGCCGAAAAGGAACGTAAGTAGTTTGACGAACGAAATGTTGCAAAAGGACATATATGTTAGAGTGCAAAGAACGAGAGTCAGCAGCACCCATGCCAGGGAAGCGACGACCCGCCCAAAAATAGCCAGGCGATCAACCAACTCAGCCGCCATAATTCGTTTTTTTCTATTATTGCGCTGTTTTCGTACGCGTAATACACTCCTCTAGAAAATTCTGGACAATATTTCGCAACTTCGCCTTAGAAAAATATACGTATGCGTCGATTTTATTGATGCATTTCTGAACTAATGGGCAATGCTTTGGAGTTCAAGATGGATTGCGCCGACCAATACGGGGGGAGGGGGGGGGGGGGGGGGGGGTGCGGCGGGGGGGTAGGACGAATTCAAACACTGCCGGGCTTGCGTACTTAGGGTTATCGCGCCCGCACCCATGCGACACCCTCTGCAAAAATACCGCCGTTCCGTTTAGACGAAAAGGGTAACGGGCTCAAAGCCCCGCAATGTGAATGATTGCGCGACGGTCGCACAAATGTGATGCATAGGCGAGGAAGGGGGGAGGCATTGGACGTGCAGTTGTAGGGGAAATGCACGAAATCGCGTATGTAGACTTACCACCGACAAGCGCACAACCCATGCAAGTAAGGGCTTAGATGCGTTTGGCCACAATGTTCAAACGGTCACAACTTACTCAATTAGGTTGAAAACGTTGTGGCACGTGTACTATTGGACGTGTCTTTTCAATGCGCGTCGAACGCACCTACCACAACTTCATAAACTAAAAAATAATTATGTGAATTATTCTATTTTCCGCGATATTCCGGCAAAACTGAGTCGCAATGCCGAGCAACACCCGTCAAATTAGGCTCGTCTCGTGAGGCGATTTGTGCGGGGTTTGTCGATGTTTGTTTACCAATTTTCCATTCCTACTAATTTACAAGACCAATTCCTGACGTTTGCCACGCGCGGGGCGGGTGTATGTGGTCGGCACAAGCACATGCACACTCAAGCATTCCAAACACCACCTACCGTCAACGTGATAAGTCCCAAACGGCCAAATCGGACCTCTCCCCTCGTCAATGCCAATCGCCCTCGCCTATTTATAGAATGCAGTGTTTATTCGAACCTGCATCATGCGGGGTTTTACTCGTTTGTTTTCCAAATACATCACCCGTGCATATGCGGCGTGAACTTCCATTCTCCATTCACACACTCGCAAATTAAACCCCGCGCACTCGACACAGCATCCACGCCTCCAACCTCCCTCCAATAAATAAAAAAGATGGAGTTAAATGGATCACTGATCAATATGCAGCTTGGTACGAGCGCTTGCGCGATGCCCGAGCGTGGCGCTCAAAACGAAGTGTGCAATTTAGACAATTACATGGGTATTTATGGGCTTAATTCGACAAACTCTACCGATGAACACACGCTTTCAGCTCGCGTCTGACCATACCGAATGACGGCTAACTGCTTACTTCCCGGCTCCACTACACTTGATGGGCGGTACCTGGGTGTCCTCGTGCGTGACGTGGTGAGAGGGGCACGTGCTTTTGAGTACCAGCTTATATATCATCAAACACAATGTACGTCTAAACTTTTCTGGAGGAGTGTATTAAGGGGTACAGGGACCCAGGGACAGTGTCGGTAGTGTACGGGTACTGCTCATGTTTCCATTTCATCCGCTACACATTATCACTATGTATTGTGTCATCACCCTCCATCGCCCCAGGTACGGGTACGGGCTGTGCTCAGCTCAATTATCTAAATCATAAATAAGGCGCGCAGCCCGCCGAGCGACGCTCGCGACTTTTCACAGCGATGCTGCAATCCGCGGCGGGCAAGGACAGCATCCCTCAAGCTTTGCCGTGCTGGTCGGAATTAACATCCTGATAGCTAGCCTTGCAGCAATCCCAGCGTGCCAGCGCGACAGGCGTAGTGACAAGCAAGGGAAGTGTGACGAGTGGTGTGGGCTTAGTACTGTAAGTAACACGCACTACAGCAAGACCTAATGCTGATGCAAATGCCGTCTTCAAACTCTTCCAAGGTAAAGATCCGTAGATATTACCACTTCACCGCAGTCTTTTTCGTTTTCTATGCGACCTCGGGAAACCTCAGCTTTCTGTACGTCTATGCATGTCATGGGTATATGCAGATTGCCATATTGGGGAAAAAATCGGTGAACTAAATATCAATAAGCAGTCTGCAATAAGTCATCTTCGGCTGTTGACGCTGTTCGCTGTTACAGCGATGTACTGCTGCCCGCAGTATTGCCGACCATGTGCTCTTGTTCTGAGCCCTTAACATTCGACTATATAGCTGGCGATTTTTCAGAGGTGGGACGCTTTCCAGTAGGCGAACCAACAACGTATTTCCACTCCTGTCTGGCTATATCTGCATCTGCTGTCGTCGATTATCCTATTTCACGTCTGTACCCGCCGCCGCTATAATAACCAGCCACTTATTTATTTGCTAGTTACAGGCTTTCAGTAGTTAAATCGACGAAATGAAGTGCTGATATGACGACGAGACCGGAGTACTCCCGCCAAGTCAATACATGATTTTGGATGCGTACGAACCTGTATACCTAAAGCACGCGCGTGCTCCTTTTCCATTCTTGGGGAGTGGAGCTTGTCTGTTTTCTGGTGCTTAGCGATGCTTATTGCGTTATTCCCTTCATTGCTGGGCCGTGCTGAATTGTGCTGGATAGCGGTATTTTCCTACCGGTCGTCGTGTCCAATCTCCTTCATCAGTAACCAACAATGCAAGCAGGGCTGCTCGCAGCGCACACATCCGATCGTTGTCGAGTGTCTTTGAATGTCTTCGTATGCACTTTTACAACCCCCTTTCGTTTTCTATCCTTGCGCTTTCATCCTTTGACAGTGCTGCTGAGCTTGGAGTCGTACATACTTTTAGGAGCGTTGATATGTCTTTCCATTCATATAAAACCAAAATTTCTTACAAGAAAAAGCAGTGGAGGCCACCAAGCAAAAAAGAAGAAAGGAGGAAAAAAAATCTAAGCCCGAGGAACAGGAAGGCATGCCACAGCACCAGCACTACCCTCCTGAAAAGCGTCGCGGAGATAAGAGCCCAGAGTGCCATGAAGAGCAGCAGAAAGACGTTGCATGAATTCACGTCGCACATCCCCCAATTCATATAAAAGAAACTATACATATATATAGATCAGTATGTACATATATTTCTGCCTGCCGCCGTACGCTGCACTGCGAAAATATGAAATATTTCTTACAAGGAAAAGCAGTGGAGGTTTTTCAGAGGCATACGGATACTTCAGTAATGGACTCCAGACGTACGCTGCTACGGATATGGCAATGACACTAATGTCCCCAACTATGGTTTATTCAGGCACAATTTTTTCGTCCGGCAGTCGTTGGCCTGGGTTTTGGACGAATTTGACTTGGTATCCGCCACATGCTGGGAGAATCTCAGTCTTTTGCCATTGATTTGGCAGCGGGATTTCTGAGACTAGAGCAGCAGCAACATCGACAACATTCAGTTCCCGCGCTGAACTCTGCAGGTGAGCAGATGAAAAAGAAAATATATACGCTACCCGGTATCGTTGTGCAATGACCCACTGCCGCATTTTACCCAACAATCCTATCTGAGTGGACTCTAAACTGCATCAAACAAGCGTACTAGTGGCGAATAACACTTTGGATGATGTGATAAATGCTCGCAAAACCTCTTATTCTGGTTCTCAAAATGTGGGATTCATATTAATGATCTAATAATAAGTAATAGTAAAAGGTAAACGTTGACTAACAACATTTCTTGACTAACGTAACATCCGGCGTGCCGACAGTAGGTATATCCAAAAGTCGCATGGCCTTCACTTTATATCGGGGCCAGGATGTGAATTTCTAGATAAGTTGGGTTCCAATGCCTTTCCTTGTAAGAAAATTCTTTTAGGTATCACCATTCCGCAATTGTTCAACGACGCCTTTTTAATCGACGTGTTACTTCAATCGAAGAGGATGGATGCGACGCTTTTTTAGTTTGGCTGATTCATAGTAATTACACCTTATTCCATGTTGAGTATAATGCCTATCGGCGTTTGTACTGAAGGTCGGTGTAACATGGATGTTGGGAATATGCTCGCAAGGGCAAACTCGTAAACTGGGTAGGAACAATCAAGGTATCCATACCCGATATTCGATGCATGCCAACCTAAAAGGCCCATCGAGCTTCAATACGAAACCGGTTAATTCTCAAGTAGGCATTTGTGGTAGGTGGCCACTTGGGGTTTCATCTTGGGCCGTCACACGCCTAGATACCAAAATCGGACTCACCGGATTTCGACCCCGCGACCTTTCGCGTATTGGGCGTGCGCTTTACCGGCGCACCGGAAAAGAATGGCTGTCACTTGATGGTTTCTTACCACGAAGGTATAATAACGACATTACCACGTCCTCCCCGGACTCTCTCCGGACCGCAGCCCGGCTCCGAAACCAATGTGGAAGGTGGGGATTCATCTTGGGCCGTCACACGCCTAGATACCAAGATCGAATTCATAGGTTTCGAACCTGCGACCTTTCGCGTGTGTACCGGCGCACCGGAAAAGAATGGCTGTCTCTTAATGGTTTCTTACCATTTACTTTTAATCACGACACATTTAACCAAGATAGTATTTCCACGGTCGTTGCGATAAATGCATCGTTAAAAACTGAAAGTCACGCGAAGCGTCTTGGTGATCCCAATATGCACGAAAGGAAACGCCGCCATTGTCTCGGCAGTGCTTATACTGCACACTTGTGGTGTAACATTGTGTGTGTGTGTGTGTGTGTGTGCGCGCGCGCGCGCGTTCTGTTTGTGTGTATTGTAGAAAGACATCAATACTTATACATGTCGTGAAATACACACAACGGCACGCATATGTGTGTAGCCACACGTGGAGGGCGAAAGAGCGATGAGAGTAATTTGTTGTGAGTGCACGCTCTTCTCCCTGCCGCTCGTGCACCGAATCTATTCAGAATTTTCTTTGCTTTTGTAGAACTGCGTGCATTCGCAATATTGTATCAGTTTATGTTCGAAGTTCAAGCTATATTTGGGCGTTGATGTCCAAAGCGCAGTACACGCGTGTGTGTTTTCCTATGAATTCAATGTGAGTATGGTTGCAATGATTGCGTAATAAAATATTTAGAAAATGGAAAGTTGCATGCAGCGGGTGGAAAATGTACATTGAGTAAGCAAGGCACACGTTGAGGATGCATGAATGTGTGATGAAATCTGAAAATGATGTTTCAAATATGTATGATCCCATCAGTTGTCACTCGTTCCGTCTTTATTTCATTCTGCTTTGTCTCTCCGTTTGGCTTTGCAATATGCAACAACATGTAGCCGCTGCAATATTGTTCTTTTAATGGATGATATATGTGTTGCTGCCATCTTGCCCATTGGGGAAGGGGCTGTTTGAGATTTTGAGAAGTAAGAGTGTTAACAATCCGACATCAGCAAGTATAAAAGGAGGGAAGAACTGAATCACGGGACCTTGGGCAAACTCGGTCACCAAAATCAGTTTTGGACGGTTGACGAGAAGGGAGTGCATGCGAGCTGCTAGAACTGCGAGGCGTTGTATTTCGGACCGCACATAAAGAGGCATGGAAGGGGACCGAAACGCCGATTGGGAGCGCTTGAAAGCTGCCGCTATGGCTATGGGAGGATTGCAGGTACGTGACCTACGTACGGATTGACCACAATAACGTTTGAGACACTTAAAGATGCTAATTGAAATTCGCTTTAAAAGAAAGGGGACTATAACCAATGACTATAATGTTCACACCGCATATGATGCTCGATAAAGTTTTGGATATTCGGTAAGTGTTATATTACTTGTGCGATACTCATACTTGTAATTGTAAACGTGTATGCGGGAAACTGGTTATATTATGCTAATTTATGTACTACAAGTAGGGATTTCATAGTAATTATATTACCCCCCTTCCAAGATCGAAATTGATTTAATAAAATACTTTTCCTCGTATTTTTCAGGTCCCGATACCTGTACTTTACTCGTATGACCGCGGTACGTGACGTCTCAACAGAAAAATATAAAAATATTGCTCTGTGACCCCCCCCCCCCCCCCCCCCCCTCACAGAGCATTATTTTTGATTATTTTCACCATGACGGGGTTTCCTTAATGTTTTCGGGATTTTCATTTCTCCGCAGAATGCCCGAAGACCTGTAGCTCGTGCGGTAGTGATTCCCCGCGCCTGTGATCCCTAGCGACACATCCCGCCGCCCATTCCTTATCGCCTCCACAACAACACAAGAGAGGGTAGTCCTATGTCAACTACACAACTGGAGAATATACCATATTCCCCTATGAATAATGAGGAAAATGGTCAAGGCGAGCGGCGCGCGTGTTGCTATGGGTCGTTTTGCATAGCTCCTACGGGCGCACTCGAGTATACGAACATCAAGTGGTACATGACCGCTTGCTCTTGATTAGTCGATGTCGTGCCCATCAAATAGATAGCGAGGGCGACATACAGGCATGTGTCACCCACTGGACAATGTCGAGTGATATCCGATAGCATCAAACTCGAGGCCGCGATGAGGAGAGCGGCAAGGCTCCTTCCACTACGCATGGCGTTAAAAGAAACGGGGTCCGATGATACGACCGCCCCAAGAATGTATAAGAAATTCCATAGATACTACGTGTTGGAACTTGTGGTTTTCGTTGTGGCAAAATTGTGAGTCGGGGGCTAAACGCTTCACGGCATGGCGACGATAGTGGTAATAGGCGCTTTCACGCCCGCGGCCCGCTCTTGCGGCCCGCGGCCCGCGGAGCCTCCGCGGAGCCTCCGCGAAGGCGTATACGAGGAAAAGGGTTTTATTAAATCAATTTCGATCTTGGAAGGGGGGTTAGATTGCTCTAACTTTGTTTTAATGTCGTCTTCATGTGACTGCGCTCATTGTGGACAATTACAGCACGGGCGGGGCGGTCTTCGAATGGCAGCGTATGTTCGGTCAAGCAGCAACAACCGGAATTCGCAAGCGGGTGGGCGGCCTACCGACGAAGTGGGTCGAGCGTCGGAACAAGTTATCTCTCAAAATATCGCGGTAGGCCGTCATGCGAATGCCTTCGGTGCACAAGTTCAAGGCATGGGCGATATGCTGGAGGAATTGGGCGAGTCGATCGAGCTAGCTCTTAATAAGAGAGAGCACGAGAAAGCTGCCATGGCGGCATCTTTGACAGAGCTGCGTTCTGCTTTGGGGATACAGGTCCGTTGCATTCGCGTTGGGATTTCCTCTTGCTGTTTTATCCGATACCGATGGAGATAATCGTTGTGTTATACAAGAGTATGCAAAATAACACTGATTCGAAGTCACTCTCTTCTATTTTTTTAATCCCCTTGTTGGATGAAATGTTTTCATTACAATGTCGGGAGTAATCTTGATAGTTAACATGGAATAAAAACTGGGTAATAATGTCTACATCATCGGATCGCGCGGGTTTTGTGGACGGAGTACTAAAAATAATGTGCGTGATTTTTGCAACTAACTTGTCTAACCTTTCGATGTATTCATGCTCATCATAATCTTGTCTCCCAGATACAAGGCGGCTTACACGCACCAAAATGCCAGAATGGGAACAATGGTCGCACTTCGAAAGACCGTGGGCAGTCTAGCAATGCGGCTCGAGTACCGGAGCAAGTCGGCTCGCGAGACGCAGCGAAGGGCCCTAATGTGGGTGCTCACGACGTGGACGAGATTGACTCACTCAATAATCTATTGGAGGAATTACGTGAGTCGATCGAGACGTCTCTGAATAAAAGGGAAAATGATAAAGCTGCTATGATTGCGTCTCTAAAAGAGATCCACAACGAGATGCAGGTCCGTGGCTTTCATCATTATGTTAGTTCTATTTTCGAAATACATAAATCGATGTCCATTAAAGAAAAACATAAGAATATTCTTAATAGCGAGTACGCGATGCCTACATTTAATTCATGCTAAATGTGTGCCATAATCTTTCGGCATGGTTGAAAGATCGGCTTGATAGAGGTTCTGGTGTGCCGCCCTCGCATTGACGATGCCATTGTTCACTCCTATAATCATTTGAAAATAATTTTTTAGAAATACATGCATAGGCCGACATAGAGCATTAATCATCCGGTATGCTATATTATTGTAAAGCTCCGGATGAAAGGGAATATTGTTTTGGAGGAGTGTGGAAGATTTATAGGCAACACGTTCCATATCCTTACAATGCATTTTTAGTTACAAATGTGTGCAAGACTCTTGAAGGCTCATGCGATGCTTTCCATGTGTATTAATGTGACCGTTCTCGACATATCCATGTCGCACCTGCAGCGCACCATTCCGCAAGTGAGGCAATACCAGAATAGGGACAATGAAGAAGCTTCAAAAGAGCTCGATGAGCGATCAAACGAGGAGGCTCGAGTGGTACCGGCGCAAGTCGGCTCGCAAAGCGCGGAGGGAACCCAAAGTACGGGTACAAATGACGTGCGACACGAAGGCGAGGATGAAATGGAGAGGGTCTTGCGCAAGTCACTCGAGGATTTTGAAGAAACTGAGGAGGAGGAGGTGGCGATTGCCATGGTTGAATCCTTACAACTGGCACAAAGCCATGTAAGTTCACCCCTCCGTTCTCACTCATGCAATACACTCCCGCACTCGCATATAGACAAGCAAGTGGGTTAGAGCGAGATTGCGAGATATTAAAAGGGCGTATCTGAATCGTCTTGTCGCTGACTACAGTCTTTAAACGAAAGCGATGGGCCACGCGAAGGTGACGGTGGCGGGGAACAAATACGTACGCTCCCTTCAATTAATGAATATTGGTTATGTCCCAACGTAGTGTGTTCCCATACCGACTGCATGTTTTTGGTGGTGAATTGAATTGTGGGATAAAACAATATCCCTCATATTCCATTTTGCTCTACTATATGGCTCGTACAAAGGTTCCTACTGGCAAGGTAGCGAGCCTTGCCGGAAAGCGGGAGACGTTCGAGTGATTGTCGCATTCTTGACGGAAGCAGTCGAAGCCCATGGCCCCGAACTTGCGAGCCTAAGCACCGCCGCAAGCCAGCTAGACGAATCCCGGAGGGACTTTGCTAAGCTAAACGAGCAACACGCGAATATCTTACGGGTGACGGGCGCTAGCGGTGCTTCACCAGAGAGCCAGATGTTGAGTGTGAGAGACCAAATGCGCTCTCACTTGGTACACGCCTTGGCCGCTGCCACACACTCTCTATCTAACATTGAGGACGTAGAGAAAGTACCGATCCTTGCGGGCGGTGGCGACGGTGAGCTTGCCGTCCTTGAGGATGCCACCACATACATGGAGCCATGGGGGCGGATGAAGCGCGTGGCCCATACTTTCATGAACGCGGCTGAAAAAATAGAGGCGCGGTTGATGGACAACTCGCCGCTTACGGAGAGGATCGGGCATGGAGACAGCTCTCAGAAGACACGGACCACGCAGTTGGCTGCCGACATCGATGCCCTAGCTGCAAGTCAGTTCAGTCTTCAGGACGACATCAAAGCTGCCATGGAGTTTGTACCCGTTGTGTTGGAAGACTTGCCCACGGAAGACAATCGGACAATATCGGTGGAATTGGAGTGCAGCCATGCGCTCGACCGTATCTTCGCTGCGGCGAAGAGCTTGGCAGCTGGATATCGACAGCATGGAGCGGTTGTGGGCACGGTGGTTGCGGAGTGGGAGTGGGCGAGGGAGGAGCTACGTGAGCAAAAAATGGCGCGGCGAAAAAGGGAGAGCGACTACCCGCCCAACACGGATTTGTTGCAAAAGTACACCGGCCTACTGCGTGACATGGAGGACGAGATGGAGCAGTTGGAGTTGAAGGTAAAACAGAGGCACAGGAAGGGAGAGTGCACGACGGCCCCGGAGGCAAAGTTGTCGACATTGCGAGAGAGGATGCGAAAGTACAAATTTGATGTCCAAATCGGACGGGAGAGAGCCAAGTTGTACCGAATCTCGCAGCGTCATTTTCCGGAGCTGCTGTTGCCTGGCAGCGAGTGGAGCCGGGCGGTGGGACTGGACCCCTCGAACGTGTCCTACGAGGCCTGTCGCAAGGGGTTGCTTGTGTCGGGTCGCCGGGTGTCTGACTTCGCCTCCGTCAATCTCGAGATCGACGTCCCCGGTGCTCAGCGGATCTACCGTGCTCGCGACCACAGTGGGCGAGAGTGGGCGCTGAAGGAGTTCCCGCTTGCCGATGAGTCCACAGCACGTCTCTTTTACAGGTAGCTATCTTACTATCTACTACTCAACGCAGATTGTTTCCACCCTCGATATACACACACAAGCAAAATGTATTTGCGCTCTTTTTGCCACATATGTGCACAAATACACATGCAAAACACACACACCCCAACCCTCTCCCTCTCCCTATCCCTGTCCCTCTTCCTCTCCCTCTCCCTATCCCTATCCCTGTCCCTTTCCCTCTCCCTATCCCTATCCCTGTCCCTTTCCCTCTCCCACCTTCTCCCTCCCCCCCGCCCTCTCCCCCTCCCTCTCCCTCTCCCTCTCCCTCTCCCTCTCCCTCTCCCTCTCCCTCTCCCTCTCCCTCTCCCTCTCCCCCTCCCTCTCCCTCTCCCCCTCCCCCTCTCCCTCCCCCTCCCCCTCCCTCTCCCTCTCCCTCTTCCTCTTCCTCCCTCCCTCTATCTACATCCTCTCCATTGGGAGAAATTCCACTTTTTTTCGCGGTAGCGAGAAGAGTCCCGTGCTCATTATTATGTAATATTTGGTTGCCTTTTTCCGTGGGGATAGCTGAGACTATGAACATCGATTCGGGCGTTGGTGAGGTGGTGGTACAGTGAGGTTTCCGTGGGCGTCAAAGAATAGAGTGCAAACTCAAACTATTTTGCCGATACTGACGTCAACGACAACGATGTAGCTCCCATTGGGTGCCGGGTGGGTAGCCGTCTGGTAGCCTTCTCACTATATATCTAGGGAGCCGATATAGGCATTTACTTTACGGAGATGTGGGTGTGGGTGTGTGTGTGCGTGTGGGTGTGTATGTGTGTGCTTGTGTGTGCTTGTGTGTGTGTGTGTGTGTGTGTGTGTGTGTGTGTGTGTGTGTGTGCGTGCGTGTGTGTGGGTGTATGTGTGTGCACGCGCGCGTCTGTGCGTGTTTGCGTTTGTATGTAAACCCGTGCTAGTCTTAGGATTGAGTGTTGTGATGATGGGCTCACTCTCAATACATTCTTGTTACATACAGCAACCTATCAAGCCCTTCATTGGCTTACACGGGTTGTTGAATATACATTGCCATCCTGCAAAAGCGCTACGGCCCTCGCAGCTGCACAATCACTCATGTCTGCGTCTATGTATGATGTGTACCCTAGGCAAGTGGCAATGTTGGACCGACTGAGCCATGCCAATCTTGCCAAGATCCACGCGGTGTTCGAGGATGTCTTGCGAGGGAGTGCGTTTGTGCAGATGCCTTGGTACGCGGGGGGGAATCTGCAGGCGTGGATGGAGGCCAATCCGCCCGCCACACGCACGTCATCGACATGTCGGCACATTCTGCAGGATGTGGCCATAGGGCTGGCTCATCTACACACCTCTGGGGCTGTCCATTGTGCGAATCACTCCGTCACTTCCTACCCGCCCTAGGGTCAGCTGTACTGAATTGATATTCCTATCTTCTTTCTCGAATATTTTTGCATGTTTTTAATAGGTAACACATCCGCAGTCGAGTTTGAATTGTGTTTTATCAATCAAATGGCTGAGACGTAAACTCGCATATGTTTTTCCATAGATATTATAGGTATTAAAAAAATGTACGGCACCATTATTAGCTGTCTTTTATTTTCATCGACTTCCACTCGAGAGCGGCCAGCATGTATTTTCATCGGCTAAGGGTGGTTGTGCCCGTGCGTTCTTATTTGAATGGCAGGCGACGTCAAGCCTTCGAACATCTTTCTGACAAGCAGCCTCCGAGCGGTGCTGGGCGATTTTGACGGCGTGAGAGAGCACAACAAGACGCTCACCGTCGCACTACCCAGCGGCACCTTTGGCTATATCGCGCCGGAGATCGTCTCGGGTAAGCAAATGCAGTTTACCGCCGCGTGTGATGTCTTTTCGTTGGGCGCCGTCGCGAAGAGTCTTTTCGATGGAGTTGCTATGTTGGATGAGGACGGCGAGAAATTCAGTGAGACTGTACTGAGCGCCATGTGCGCCGACCCAAAGAGGCGTTCTTCCGTGCAACAACTGATGGGGTGCAACTTTATGGCGTACGACGGCCCCGACCGATCGCAGTGTGCCATTTGTTTCGACGTCTTCGAGGTCGGCAGTGGCTGCCACTGTAGCAACTCCCAGACCCCGCACTCGTACTGCATGGAATGCGTTAAAAACTTGGTGGAGTCGAAGTGCAACATCGAGTCTGGCGTTTCGGACATGATCTCGCTGGCGAGGGAGTTGGGCCACGTGCGCTGCGCGCTGTGCACGAAAAAGATGCCGATGGACAATGTAAGGGCGCTGCTGCCCGTGGAATTGCAGCAACGCCTGGCCGCCGCAGTTCATAAAGGCATCGAGGCGATGCTAGCGCCGAAATTCGAGAAGGAGTTGGAAGACCGCATGACTGCACTGAGGGCGGAGATGGCCGAGTCGTCTGTGGATGCCGAGGCAGCGAGAGCCGAGTTGCACATTATTGAGAAATTGCTGAACCTACATTGTCCTCGCTGCGGAACCGTGTTCGATGAATTCACGGGTTGTTTCGCCCTTAAATGCCACCGTTGCAACGCGGGTATTTGTGGCTGGTGCATGGCTGACTGCGGTAACGACGCGCACCCGCATGTGAAGGAGTGTCAGAAAAACAGAGGGCACAGCGAGTACTACGGCACCATGCAGCAATTTGAGCAATTGCGGAATGTGGAACGTCGGCAGCGAGTCACCGAATACCTGGCGACTCTCGCCCCAAATCTACAAGGCAAAGTCAAGACCCGGGTGAACCCTCACCTGAAGCAGCTTGGCATACAGAAAATCGAGTAGAGCCGTCATTACATGATAGCCCGTCACTGTGTTTCCCGGAGAACATGTAGCGTTGTAGGCGAAGTGGTTACACTGGCACATTTGTCACGAAGTCTCAAAAGCCATGCAATATACATCGTAGCTTTCCCACACATGGGCTGCATTCATGTTGATAAAGGGGAAGCGTGTGCCACAGGGCACTTTTAATTTTGCTTGCTTCCAAAACGCAAGCTCATGTGTATGGTTTAGTTTCATGATTTCATGTCATGTACAATATTCGACTCTCATTAAGTCTTGTTAACACTATGGAAAAAGATTGGAGACATGGATTTTTTCCGAAACGTTAGATGCTCAATACTCCTGATATGCCGCCTTCGCCTCCTTGTTGGGGGGGGGGGAGTCATAGGCTATTACTAGCTCGCAAAATGGGCGATCGGACGGGCATTGTGGGAGATCTTGCTACCAATCCACTCCGCGCGTAAATACGTTGTTCATTTATGGCTTTTCAATGAGTTAACTTCGCTCCGACCGCAGTTCTTTGTCCACCCGCTTAACCCGTTTGCTACCGTGCCAAACCTAGCACGGCTTATGGTCAATAACGCCCATCACGTGGAGGTGGGGATACCGCCGACGGGCTTGCGAGCGTATCTCTATCGAGACCACCGCATCTCCGGGCGCCTTCTTGGGCTCAAGCACTACAATAATTACTTTGTTGCATGCGCCCAACATTGTTTGGCCGGTAGTGAATTATCTTTAGAAACAATATGCTAAATGCTAAAAATGCTAATTGTCGTGAATTTGTGTGGAATTAACGAGCGTTGACGTCTGCGATGCATGGTGCATGCTAGACCGGGTTGGCCGGCACACTCGCGAGGCACTTGATATGTGCGATAAGAGTGATACGACAATGCATTTCGCCCGAACCCATTCTAAACGCTTCTCCTCGTCCTATTCCTGGTACCATGTACGGGTGTGCTTCTTTTTCCTATGGGTGCGGTGGGGGGCGCAATTCGCTTCTGCGCTAGATATATCGGCGCATCGCGTCGACTAACGAACGGCGATTGCCCCATACAATGATAATGTCGCCCGCCGGTGGTGACGCCACGCAACGGCGGCGGCCTAGGAGGAGGGTGTACACGCATGGCCGTCGGCATCACTCCCACTTCCACGTGATGGCGTTGGCATCCTTGTATAGTCTTACCAAATTTGGCACGGTAGCGGGGTGCCGACAATTACGATCCGCGCGATCAACAACCGTTGTCGGGAAGCCATGTACGAAGGATGAAATAAAGAAAATAATTATGTACTAGTACAAGCCATCGTCAAGATCTCCCGCTCGGCTGGTGTAAAATTTCATTTCCCGACCTAATATACTACCCTCATATATTCTACCGATGAGGAGGAATCTCAGGAATGGGGGACACCGAGGGGGTTACGGCTGTATCTATGCGATTGGAAGGCGTTGGCGCTAGTGGCGGACTGCATGGAAACCGCGCCAAGGAGGGCCGCTCACAAGGCGCTGATTTGTATTGTTGAATAAGAAGTCGAGCCAACTCTGGGGTTTGAGCGCGACGACATCAACACATGAGGGCCACCATGAATGGACGATGGAGCGGCCCGGCATGTAGATTTGCCGCCGTCGAAAAACCCATGTACATAGGGCTTTTGTAAAGTATTCGTACCCAATAATTACAGAGACTATGACCTCCGAGAATGATGGACAAAGATAATATCATAGGCCAAAGAGCATGTACATCAAAAAAAGCTTGCGCGAAGGCACGAGCGCCAGCCGCATTCAATGAATCAATGGTGATTAAATGGTGCCCCCCCCCCCCCCCCCCCCCCCCAACATGTCCCTAAGGTGGCGAGGTGACGGCATACTTGCTCCATGCATGCGGCCGGTGGAACACTTTGGGCGGAGAATTAGCATGGACATGGTTAGGGAGACATGGGCGCGGCAACATAATCGTGAAAAACATGTTGATGGGGCTGCCCCCCCCCCCCCATTTCTCCGGTGAGACCGGAGTCACGCACGAGCAAAGTTTGGCTAACATGCCTCCATCCTCGACAGCCGGGTGAAAGTGGTTGGTGAGCCCTCGTAGCGGTAGAGAGCATGCCGCGCATCCTGCATGTCTAGCGGTAGCTTAATTTGCGATTTAGACAAGTGGACTACGCGCACGGTATGTTTGCCTATTCATTTACATAGTACTGCTTATCTGGCCCTACGTTTCTAAAATTTAAGCCATGTCACGACAATCGCACAACGCATGGTTGTGGAACCTGTGAGAGTGTTCCTTTTTGTCAAGTTCAATTGTATTGGACCTTCTGAACATGCAAAGTGCGGAGGATGACATATCGTCGGGAGGGGGGAGACTAACCCAACTAGTATATTCGGGACAACTTGCTCGCGTCCCTCCAGCAGTAGTAGAACTACCGTTCATGGGGTGTGTGTGCATGGAGTTGTCTCGGTTGTTCTTTACAATGACTACCACGCTTGGGTCTTGCTTTTTACCTTTGTGATGTTGTAACGTTGCGGTTGGGATGTTCCTCGCTTCCTTGTTGCTCATGCATTTTGCACAAACTTAAGACAACTATGTTGTTCGTGCATGATTTTATATATTTTTCTTTTTCATTGTTTGTTTTGTTTACTATCACTGTTTCGTCTATAATCTAATTACTCTAGTTAAATAAGCAGCGCAATATCAATGACGAAACGTTGGTATTATTCAATACTCGGAAGCGATAGTCAGTATTCGCGCAGCGTTTGTTTTTTGCGCCCCTTGGATATGGGACTGGCAGATAAAGCCGCACCGACACTCTCTAAAGGCGGCGTTCTCCAAGCATGACTGAGAGTAGAAGATCAAAATATACCTCAAACTCATCATCGATCATGCTCCCGGCTAGGCAACGCTCGTGTCAGAGCACAACGTACCATGGCACGAGAACCGTACCGTTCCGCGCTAGCATCACGTCGAGGTTTGCGTTGGAGCTAATCCAACAAAAAACCTTCCAATAACAGGCAAACGATAATGAATGCATTCCCGGCACTGACCAAGGAAGGTCCGCCCTACCCGTCCGGGCGTCGGCCCATTCGAGTAATGCGCGAGGGAGCAAGGCCCATCTCACGGAGCAAAACATTTCAAGAGTGCGAGACATGAATACAAGGAAAACATTATGCATGAGGGAGGTCAGACCTCCCGTTCCTTATATAAAATGAGTGGCGCCATGAAGGGAAGGCGGGACACCGCCTAAAAGCAATGCTGCCATATCTTCAGGGGAGATAGCGAGCTGACGTAAAAAGTCTTCAAATTTTGGGGCTAGTGTTCCAAAATTACAACGGTGATACTCCCAACGTGGGCATATAAGAAGGATACGTTTTACATATTCAGGCACATCCCCGCCGCATGCATGACAAAGATGGAGAAAACGTTCATGCATGGCATGAATGCGGACAAGACGACGTGCAGTGAGAAGTATACGCGTACGGAATTAAGGTATAATGTGTCACCCTAGAACGGCCCCCGCGGGAATGCATGCGCCGCATTGTGGCAATGGGTTTCCAACATATGCGGCATTGCGGTATGGAAATAAATACTCAAGGTATTGGTACATGCCGAAAATGACGTCTCGAATCGACCCCATACCGCCATATCAACGAGGTTAGAGGCAACGCGTGGCGGCAAAGACCTCCGTGCTTGTGGGACGCGTACGCCTTGGGCTAATTCCGCGCTTGCGAAACGATTAAGCCGACGCACGGTCCCATACGACTAGGTTGGCCCACCAAATCGCGGATGCACGTATTGAGGCTCGGCGCTTAAGTAAAGCCCCAGTCCTAGCCGGAGCTGCCATTCCTTCTATGTGCGCTATTCCTAGCTCCCGCAATAGCGGCGATGTGGCCACCCCAAGGACTTTTGCACGGGCCACCCACCCCAACTAGGCTCCTCAACTATTGATTTGATAGAGTTTGTATATATCGACGCCGCTAGTCGTATCCATCCCCCTTACTTCACAGTTTCAAGTAAGGACCGGCAATATGCATGTCTTAAGCACCGAGGTGCGTACATTAATGGGGATATTCCGCCCTCCTAACACAAAGTCCAACGCTTCAACGGCGCGCCTACTTTTTAAAACCCTATCGCCGACGATATTTCGCATACTTAAATCCGAATTTATCAACGCGCTTGAACACCTATACCGAGACCCCCCCCCCCCCTTGAGTTGCCAACGGGCAGCTTGTTCGCGTAGTGCGGCTGCGTCGGGGTGGCGGCCTAGCTAGCGCCATTGCCCCGCATTTTTTACTCTGAATCCCATATAGTGGTCCTCCGCAAATTGGGGCAAGTGGGCGAACATGGCATGCATGTTATCGAGTGACTGCGCAAGGCCCACGGTGGCGTCGGCGAATAATTGGCCGGGCACCCTTAACGATTGCCTAGCTAGAGTCCAGCATGTCAACGCAGCCCAGTACCTCGCACCCCAGTCCTTCTATTCCGTCAAATATGTCGTTAACAAATATGTTAAAGAGGATTGGGGATGTTGAGCACACTTGCCGTAGTGCGCGCTCTATTGGGATTTGGGATGGGGCTGGGTAATATGCCCGGGACCTCTCTTGTTTTTACTTGGATAGTGCTATCCCAATGTAGGGCGGATTATATATGTCCTGGTCTCAGCAGTGCTTTTTGTAACTAAAAACTGTGTCTCTACACGGTAGGTGCTCTCCAAATCATGCGCGCGCAGCAAGGCATAGGTCTTATCGCTACCGTACCCAGTACCAGTACCATACAATACTAACTAATACTACTATACGATAAAGGTGCTGGAAAGGGGCTTAGGGTTTAGGGTATAAAAACTCACTGTATTTCACCATCACTTCTTACTTACAATTCTCTGTATCGCTGCAAATCCCATAATTGACCCCTTTTGAACCGTACGGGTACCTGCAAAGGTAGCGGTTTCAAACCATCATCGGTCAAAGGAGTCCCCTCAGTCGCAGTTAGCCGGCGGCAGTCCGGTCGCAGCGCCTCGTCGCTCCAGGAGCGCGCAGCCCCCACGACTCCGCTCACCGCTTCCTGTCCTGGCTGGTATATTCACGATTAGTGAGCACACTTCGTGCCTTAGCTTCTGCAGGGGTAGGTCTAGGCTCGGGGCTCACACGGGCAGGTGGGCTCACGGGGCGTCGTATTTGATCGTACGTCGAAATTAAAATGGCGCCGAGTTTTAGCGTCGTCGTCATGCTGGGGCTCGTTCTGCTGGCCCCCGTGTCCCCGGTAGGAGCCACTCATCAGGTCAAAACATACCTACCTGCCGCTGAACTGGACAATTACATACCCGAGAGATCTGATTCACACGACACCGCGTGCGCTGCTCTGGAGCTGCGCTGAGCTGCGGGTGGGTGCGACGCTGACCTCAACCTCCTGCTGAACTTGTTTACAGAACGATGGAGTACTCGGGGAGAGCGTCACTGAACCGGGAGCCACGTGGGATGTCGTTAACGGTAAGATACTTTTCCTCAATTGCCTGCGGTAAGCTAAGCCAAAAACATGAATGCCGAATGACGAAGTGAGAGGTCGCACAGGGTTGGATGTTTGGGGCCTCGGCTTCGACCGAGACGAGGAGGTCGAGGGTACCACGACGCCCCGCACCGAAACGCCACGGGCCGCCGCAACCCTGGCTCACTTCAGTCCCAAAACGTTCGTGCCAGAGGCCGTATCGACAGACGCGCTGATTGAGGTGCTACCGTCCATGGAAGGCGGTCCTCAGCCCGCCGGAAAAGCAAAGCGGTGCGATAGGGCCGATTGCTGGATCTTATCGACTGATAATCCCTAATATAACCCTAGAGTCGTAAAACAAGCTCCGCCACACCTCAATCCTTTCACCTTCGTTACCCATTTACCTGGTCTCACTCCTGGGCATGTCGGAGTAGTACACGCACCCATTCCGACTTCATACCTATCACTCAAGCCCGTCCATTTGAACCCGTTTCATCCCCTCCTCACCCCAAACCCTAATTTGTCCTTCACTAAACACAGACGGCGAGAGTGACTGAGGCCACCCCTGCGCCCCTGCACAGATTCTCCCTCATTCGGATGGCCTCTTGTGGTGGAGCTCCTGACGCGCTGCTTCCCTTTGCCCGCGGTCCCTCGCCGTGGGGTAGGCGGAGAGAGGGGTTTGGTCAAATTAAGAAAGTGAAACCCTATCATAGCCCCCTTCCGCCCGAGTCCGAGCTACCCTCGGCGCAGGAGTTTGGAGGGTGGGTCGAGGGGGAAGGGGAAGAGGAATGGACGGAGCAACGCGGGAACGTGACGAGTGATGAAATATCGGCGGAGGAGGGGGAGAGCTCCCGACAAGAGTGGCAAACGGGAAAAACGTGCGACGTAAATCCTAAATAGAAAACCCTAAATATATCGAAACCCTAAACTTCGTTTTCACCTTTCTCGCGAGTTGGACTTCGCGTTGAGGCACTTGTACCCGAACGAGCGGCCGCTGAGGCGCTCGCTGTGAATGGCCCTGTCTTTGGTTAGGGAGGATGTGTGGCAAGTGGAGGGGGAGGACGAAGAGGTGGGGGGCGACGGTGAGCGCATCAACTTCCGGGCCGACACGCTCCGCCGGCTGCGCTCGTTATTGGAAAGCGACGGGGCGGACGGCGGGCGTAACGGGACTGGTGCGGGTGGACGATCGCTGCTGGGCGCACCGAGGGTGGCGGTACGGGGGGGGACGAGTGGGGGAGTGCGCCCGGCGACCGCCGCCTCCCCCTCTGTCACGACCTCGATGCGAAAAGCGGTGAGGACTGAGGAGGGCCGTCGACATCCTAATGATCTGAAACCCGAATGTATGAAACGTAGCAGTCACAGCTTTTCAAAAGAGCGTCGCTGATATTTCTGTGGGCGAGTCGTAGGGTTGCGGGAGGAGGTTGCGAAGGGTGGTTTGGGAGAACAATGGAGGATACGGGCCGCGGTCGCCCAAGCGGCAGAGGTGAGAATAAGAGAGAGCGCCGACGCCAACATACCTGCCTTGCTTACATGCATAAAGCGATCAGAGTGGTTGGAATGTTGAGAACGTTTACTACTTGAAAATAATGAAGAAAGAAGTCAAAATATTCCATAGAGCGAGGAAATTATCAAGTGGCACACTCTTGTAGATGGTGGTCGTTTTATATCTGCCCGCCTTAATATTATAACAAAAAGCCGTCAGTCACGGATGGCGTCAAGGTTCAGAGAAGAAAATGCCTTATGCTGTGCATAGGTGAGCACAAGCAGGAAGAGATGAATCCTAATTGGCCTATCGACCCGCATACATCTCATGTATGAAATGAGTAAGTTGTATGTAGAACAATAAATTACATAAGGTGAATCTAGATAGAAAATTGAACACGTCAATCTAATTCTGGGCGGCGGCGGAAGAATTATCAAAGAAGCCTATATATGCTCGTATGGGAGTAAATCATAGGCTATCATAGGCCATCCTCCACTCTCGCACTGTACGATTTCAAGTTGTTGACAGTATTTTCCTTTGTTTTCATGATATAGCGACATGTCGTCGTTAAATGCTTATTTGCGAAGGGAAGGCCGATGCTGAAATTTAGCACTCAAACCGAAAACAAGAAGGCGACTGGTTTTTTCGAGATGAAGGGTGGAGTGGTTCTGATCCATTCCATGTGGTTTAGTCTAGCATGCCTAATCCGTCCTAAGGGCTCCAAAATGTTGTGCATTTCCTTTAACCGGGATATACACCGCTTAGATTCTCTGTTCCTTATTTTTGAGCAGGGTGTACCATATGTGTTTACTACTATTTACATGATTATTTTCTAAAATGTACGAGTGTAATATATAGCACAGATGCAAATAGGAATGACTATCCGACATTGATTGTGATTTATAGTAAAAGACATGGTACTTCATCAACGCATGAAAATATATAAGCTCGTATGGTACCTCACAATCTCACGCGTGTCGGTCAATATGGTAATTCTCGAAATGTGCGTTGTCCTTTGTTTTGGAGCGCAGGGCGGGAGACAACGACATTCGCGCATGTTTGGCGGACCCCTCAAAGTGCACAGCTGAAGCCTTCGACGCCGCGAATCGGTTACCTAGCTTGTCCCAAGTGGCGGCGGGGCCACGAGCGACGTTGGGTGGCAAACGGTACCGTAGTTGCGCATTGGTGGGAAACGCGGGGCACATTCTGAAGCATAAGTACGGCCGCTACATCGACCGTCACGAGGCGGTGATCCGCTTCAACGTGATGGTGCGTCGCCCCTCCTATGATCCCACCAAACCTATCAAGTTAGAATGGTCGGTGCACAAATGCGATGCAATGCAATGCCATTTCCATACTTTGAAATGGTCCGGTCGTATGTGAAATAGACGAAGCGGTTGTTCGTCTTCCTGTCTGACCACGAAGTAACATCATAGCGGGCTTACCGCCAAGTCTCCTAAAGAAATGCGTTTGGTACTGGATAATGATGCCACTCTCATTCATTGATTAATTAACCCAACAACTAAAAGTTTTATTCCGGGAAGGGACGATTGATATAGATAAGTAGCGAATATATTTTTGGTTTAGATTTATCAGATAACGTCCGCAATTAATTATCAAGTCCACAATGTATCGTGTCGTAAAAGTCTTCGCCAAGTCTTCAGTATTTTTGCATGAGCGTTTTTGCGTTCCAAACGGCGAGAATCGCACACAGGCAATAAATATCGGCCGCGTTGGTGGCCATCTCCTTCCCATCGTCATCATTCACGAACTAAAATCAAAGAGATGGAACACACTACCAAACACATTTCCAGGTGTATTAGAAATGTGCCTTGGAAAAAATGTTTGATTCTAAACCAAACGAAGGAGAATACTAATTAACCGATTTTCGAGTAATTCACATTACTAGCGTACGTGATGTTTGTGTAGGGCAATGCTTCGAACTTTTACTCATACAATGTCGCTATTTTTGTAATAATGACAGAAAGAGTGTATAGCCACAGTCAATGTGATTGAACGATAAGCTATCAAGCCCAAACTGAATTGCTGACTATAAAGAATTGCCCAGGGTGCCGTTGACCATCTTATAATATGTTGTTGTGCCAAGCTCCCGTCGTTGATAAAATAATTTAGAAAAAGTGGTTATAATCAAGAATATATCGTGTTTCTCATACCATGGATGTGTAACGAAAATCTAATACCGCAATTTAAGGAGGGTCCACGATATACGTAATGAGCAAAATGCTGCGCAATGGGGCGTTTTGATTGACTTTACCCCCATTCGGTGGTTCGTTGTGTTCTGTGGCAGGGATTGCGCAAGTGGTCCGCCTATGTTGGCAAGCGCACCACATTCCGCGTGCTCAACAACGCGCGCTCCAATGACGCATGTTGTCGTGGGATGATGCCAGAGGGGAAGGGCAGCCCCATAGGTCTCGTCTTGTGGTACCCCGTGCGTTCTCCCCCACCCCGCTTCCTCCCTATTTTTTTAATAGGGATTTTTTTAAATCATATTGCGCGAATGCCGAGTCCGTAAATGCGTATGTGAGTACACAATGTGAATTGATATCTTCAAAGTAAAAAAGACGATTTTGAAATGGGGATTGTTCCTGGCGATGTTGTTCGTTTCCGATGTAGGCAGAAGAAACTAAATTAGATCTCGCAAAAAGATGCCGTACATTGTCGATGCGTGACAAGTCGGCGATTTTGATGTGTTTGAATTTGCTAAAATGTGACTGTTTTGTCTGTGTTTTTGTAGGTATCATACAAAAACCTGTTATGTTGACTAATGCTGTGTGATGCATTTTTTGTCATTCAACTTTTTTTAAACAAAATTAGATAAATTGAGATCGTTAATGGTGGTTATGGCGGCACTAAGACCAAATTTATTATTCATTAATGGAAATTTCTTTATGGGCTATATGGTTTTTGGCGAGTATTGGCTGGATCGGTTTACGATAGGGATCAAAGCAAAGGTTGTGTTGAAATTCTTGTTTTACTTTGGCACATAAAATGCGTTTGGTATTGAATTGATGTCTGTGTTTGTCGGGATTGGGGGGTTGTGTGAGCAGGCGGCGCAAGACGAGATGAAACGGAGGTGTAAGAGGAAGTACCCGATGCATAAGGTGGGGCCGGGGCATGGATCACCCTTCGTCGCCCCCTTGCAAGTGTTACCCCTTCAAGTGTAAACATATTTCCTCCCCGCTTATCTTGTTCTTTAGGTTTTTCAACTGTCGAGCGGAGTCATCAATCGAGAGGTAGCCGCGATGAACTCGTTGCGGGTTGAACTCCAGCGGTTGGGATTGGGGAAGCAATTGGGGGATTGGAGGCAACTCTCGAGCGGCGGCCACGCTATCCTCCTTTTCAGCAAGGTGAGGTCCCTACTTATACTGCCCTCACATGCCTACTCATTTGCATTCGTCGCCGTCAATGCCCCTAGACACGAGTATGCAAGCGGTTATAGTTTATGATTCACGACGCGGGTGGGTTGCTCGAAAGATTCTGATGTGTTTTTACACTTTTTCGGAAAACGAATAGGTACGGCCGTTTCGGACCTTGTTGAATGATTGTTTCGGAACATTTTGACGAAGTACCTGCGTACCAATCTCAAATTTTGTTTGATGAAATGTCTTGGATCCCTTGACGATACGGATGAGGCTATCTCCCCCGGGTATTTCGCGTGCATCCGCGGGCCCGCGCGCGTGTGTGTGGTCTCCGAGTATCACGAGTGTTTTGTCTTTGATATGCGAACCACCTTGAACCCTTTCATGGCCTTTTACATAGTGCCGCTTGGACACTTATGCTGCTTTATTATACCAACATTAATTATCTAAGCACTTTATTACATTTTTCAAGTACTTACGAATTCCAAACTCAAACTCCTTGATACTACTAGTGATGACACCACCAATGCGCAACATTCCCCTTCATGCAGGTTTGCGACTCCATAAGTTTGTACGGCTTCACGGCGTGGTCAAAGAAGGGACGGGACCAGTACGCGGGGAACAAGATAAAAACGCGCTCGGGCTCCGCGTGGCACGACTGGGACGGCGAGTCGTTGGCGTGGAGGCTCATGTTTGCTGCCGGACAACTACAAATTTGCTCAAATTAGTCACGTAGTTTAGATGTTACACACGTGTACGACCTTCATAGTCGCAGACCTTCCAAGTCGCGGTTCAGAATAATAAAGCACATAATTATACGCGTGCGAGAGGAAAAGTTAAATGTAATTAATTTATCGGACTTATTTTTCAGTAATAGTAGCCGTTCTTCTAGTTGGACTCTGGTCTTGTAAAATTCTATTCACACGATTGCACAAAATGTAAGATCCGGTGCCCATTATAAAACACTTTGACCACAGCGAGTTGCATTAGTAGTAAATGTGTTTTCCTTTATGATGACTACCATCCAACCGCGGCAGTTCGCATCGAGCAAACGGCGATGTTTCATCACGCATTGCTTTCTATCCACAATTGATGCCATACGTTATGCTCGTCCTCAATTATCTTGCGAGAGCTCGTAAACTATCCCTCGCACATATTGAATTGCAATGCGATTTCCAAAATTGTTACCCTCGCCCAAATGCGTGATGATCGAGCTATTCCGAAAGATGAACGTAAGTAAAAAACCGCACCTCCAAACTAGTAACAAAATACGACACCATCGGACCATTCGATGGCGTATGTTCCCCACCAAACTTGTTAGCAGCGTGGGTGCTCGTTGAAGTTGGTTGTTTATACTGGCGAATTGTAAGCCATGCAATAGCACGGGACAAGGTTGGATGGGAAGCTACAACTATTCCCGCTGAAGGTAGGTGTAGAATTTAAGTGGTTTTTGACATTTGTGTCAATAATGTCTCGTTTTTACATCATCGCTTGTTATCTTATTTTCCATCGATGTTGAGAAGTGGTCGATGAATGTTCATAATTTTCTGAATGATTTTCTTTGAACATACATGCAACGCAAACGAAAATCATGCTCGACACTTTAGTTCGCGAAGGAAGTACCGGTAACTTGCACAACTCCACCAAATCCTGGGCGATTTGAGCCTTTGCAAGCAAATAATGTAATCATATGATCGAATCGACTGACAATGTCCAAGTCATATGCCCGGCTTAAGTCAAGGAGGGCTCGCGAAAGTGACCCAAAACCCGCCGCGCATCTTTTTGCTCATGATTAATTTCATCCAAATACATTTTCGAACCCACGATGTGATGACAAGTTCATAACGAATCCTTTTGAACCGAAAGACAAACATTGCATGGAACAGACAGGCTTACCAAGAACTGATAGACAGATCTACCCAGGGACAGACAGACACTACGACACAAAGACCTATGAGCCGACCGAGAGGGGCAAATTTATATTTATATTTCTAACCAACAATAGAATTTATTATTGATTATTTATGGTGCGAATAAAGTACTACGGATGTACCCGTACTGTAAGTACTGGAGCAAAGTACTTATAATTCTAATATTCTTATTGGCTGCGATGGAATTTTTTTTTTGGCGAGTGTAGAAATAACAAATACATAATGTCCGTACCTGGGTACATTTCCTACTTTGCCTCCCCTGCTGCCGCGTCATCGGCGAACACGCCACATCAATTGCGGCGTCGGGCGCGAACCGAGCGGTCAAGCTCAAAGTCGTGGGAGAGCGACGGCTAGCGAGAACACTGTCTTACCTTGACTCGTTGGAAAGAAGAAAAGCAGAGAAGTCGCTGGGCTCCCAGTCGTTCCACGCTCATCGGTCGCACTGTCGGCCCCCACTCCCCTCCCGCTCACCGTCCCCTCATCCCGTGCGCCGCTCGCCTCCTTCACTGCTGTTCCTACTTCTCGTCGTCGCAATGAATCGCCGTCCGCAGCACCGACGACGGGCTGCGGCCGACACGTGAGCAACATCACGATAAAAGGCTCCCTCCTTGGCCTTCCCATGTAGGTGCGCTCCATCATGGCTTGCCGGTGGGTCACGGTAGCCGGGCCGTCCTGCTGCGGCGCCCTGCCTCACCCCTCGGCTCCCATCGTCTCGCGGAGGAACACCGCCTCGCGTAGAAAGGTGCGCTGTACCCCCCCTGGTTCCTTCCCCCCCATGCCATGGTCGCTGTATTCCCCCCCTATTCAAGGTTGCGACTCGTGCCCTCAGACACACACCTGGTGCTGCTCCCCGGCGCACCACCAAAGCGCAAACTCCCACGGCACTGGTTGTGCGACCAGGTGTTGGAGGCCGTTCTGAAGAGCCCCCCTCCCTTTTGTTGCAGGCGGGGGCCGTGTCGTCGCAGCGCAGTGGGGCGGCGGGCGGTCAGGGCGCGCGGGTAGCCTTCCCTCCGCCCGGCAGGTGAGGGGGTCAGCGTGTGTTTGGGGGGGGGGGGGGGGCGGGGAGGGTAAAGGTAGATGATTGTGGGTCTTTGGTATGTATATGGGGGGGAGGTGGGGGGGGAGGTGTAACTGCGAGCGCGCGGTTACGTGTGTTCTAGAGAGAGAGAGGCAGGGGGACACATTACATATGTTTATGGTGTGTGTGGGAAGGACAGGTTTAGGTGTGTGTGTATTCGTGCATGTTTGGGGCTAGTAAAGTAGGAGTGCGTGTGTGTGTGTGTGTGTGTGTGTGTGTGTGTGTGTGTGTGTGTGTGTGTGTGTGTGTGTGTGTGTGTGTGTGTGCGAATTTGGGGGGGGGGATTTGGTCCAATCAGTGGGTTTATGGGTATGTGATGTATGTGTGCGCGTGTGTGTGTGCGAGCGCGCGTGCGTGTGTACTTAAGTGGGAGGATATTCGAGCAGGAGGACACAGGATATATATTTTTCGTTTGAGTGAAAAGGACATACATCAAGTGTGTGTGTGTGTGTGTGTGTGTGTGTGTGTGTGTGTGTGTGTGTGTGTGTGTGTGTGTGTTTGTATATATATGCATGTTCGGGGCGGACCAGGTATGCATGCACTTGTGTGTGTGTGTGTGTGTGAGAGAGAGAGAGAGAGAGAGAGAGAGAGAGAGAGAGAGAGAGAGAGAGAGAGTGAGTGAGAGAGAGTAAAGAGCCTGTGTGTTTGAGTGTGATTATATGTGTGTATGTATGTTGTATCGAGGGAAGTGTGTGGGATTGAATGTTATTTTTAATATTATGCCTGTGTACACTAGCATCTATGTGTGTGTGTGTGTGTGTGTGTGTGCGTGTACGCGTATGTCTGTGTGTGTCTCTGCTTTGTCTCACCTCAATTCCATCGCACACTCACCAACACGTCACCCTCGCAACTCTCCTTTGTGCCGTGGTGCTGTCTTGCGGTAAACTGGTCTTTATGTGGCGGGGTGGTGCAGGCGACTGCTCATCACACATGCCGGCCCCGAGATCGTTAACATCACCTCCGACAGCTCCGCCACCCAAAATCTAATCGTCGTCGGCGCGGTCGCCTCCGCCATCGCGTTCTCCCTCGCTGTCGCCTTGAAGGTGCACATGCTCCTGTTTGCCATACTGCCTCGCATTAAACGGCGCCGTTGATGAATTGGAGAGTCAGCCTGCCACTCAGTGCCCATCAGCAATGGCAGATTCTCATTCTGACAGATTGCGTGCGTGTGTGTGTGTGTGTGTGTGCGTGCGTGTGTGTATGTGTGTGTGCGTGCGTGTGTGTCTGTGTGTGTGTGTGTCTGTGAATGGTGAAAGGGGGAGCCTGAGCTGTGTGAGGGATGTGAGGGGACAGGTAGGAGGAAGCGGCAGCAGAAGCAGAAGTAGCATTTTTATGCGTAACGTGTTGAGGAGTCGGGCTGTTTTGTGCGCGCGGCCTGAACGCTGAGTGTTGCACCTGTAGGCGGGGCGAAGTGCTTTGGGTGCGGTGGGACGGGGCGGTTGGAAACTGCGCGGGACACAAATGAGGTGGGCGACAGTTAGAACGAATTCCTTTGCATGTCGCATGTCGTACCGTATCTGCCGTGTCACTTATGTGAGTATACGTGCGCAAAAAATTTCGCAATTTCTTGACCTTCTTACATTTGCGCCCTTGCATTTACGCGCTTACTTGAAGATTCACACACACACACACACACACACGGACGTGCATTTGTGTGTAACTGTGCATAGCTTTGATGCATGCACACCTACACAACCTTCATGCGCCTGACACGGCACCAAACTCGATGTGTTCTTAGGGAAAGCGTGACGTGATGGGGAGGAGTGTGGACAGATATAAGTGCAACGTTTGTGGCGGCTCTGGTGCGTTCCGGCGCTTCCATTCCTTCCTCACACCCCATCCAGAGTCAGCCAGCTCTCCTTTCTTCCAAGCACAATCTGTCTATCGCACATTGTGTGTAGTGCCCCTTCATAACCACCTCTGACAGTGATGCCTGTCCTCTGTTTCTTGACGGAATGCTCTCTTTGGCTTCAGGACTGTTGGCGTGCAAACGTTGCAACGGCTCGGGACTCTCCAAGACGTTGTAGTCTCGTGCTCATTCGCTGTACCCTTCACGTTGTCCTGCACAAAATAAAGTTGCGGCTTCGGTGCCGTTTCTTGTATGCAAACATTGCGACTCACTTGACGAAAATAGTTCGTCGATGTCGATTTGTAACCCATTCCGCCCATCCGTTGCTATTTAACCCCAAGCGAAGCAGTTTGGTGACCGACAGTCGGCCGATCTGCAGTGTCGTTAAGGAGTATTGGAAAAAGGTGATTTCATCCACTAAAAAATTCTGCTTGCTTTTGGCCCTGGATGTGCCATTCTTTAATCTAAAATGAAGCGGAGGCAGGAGACAGTGGCCGTCGCCCGATCTCCTCCCTAGAACGCTCCACTCTCTGCGGCATCGAACACGACACGTAGTGACAAGGTAGTTCAAAATGAGCGCTGCTGTCAGTTCGATAGGGAAGAAGTATTGATTTGCCGAAGAGTAGATTTGCCAAAATGATGTTCCGCGGTAACATACTTGTCGTTGTAGGTCATTATGTTGTTCTTTGTATCTCTGTGGCCGAGCATAGCCGTACATTGAAGGTTGCCAACTATTAGCATTTGTTGAAAGTCCTATTGTTTTACAACAAGTACCGATAAATCGGTTGTTGTCTCATGACGTACCCAATACTGCAATCTAGGACTGAGGATTAGGGTTTTACGCCGGGGGTCTCCTCGTCCATCCCTCTCCGTCGGCAATAACAACATGACATAAATCTTACATGGTCTATCGCTACGATGAAAATATCAAAAACACTATGTCGCTATCTCCATGATGCGCGACCCGCTCCCACTGCTCCATGGCGCTTATCATCTTAGCCGGTCGCCATGTGCTCGTTGAGTCGGGCCTACATGACCTAGGCTCTTATGTGACTCCGGTTGTGCCGGAGTTTGGGGGGGAAGGCAAACTCTCCCGTCGCAACTCTCCTCCTAGCATAAGCTTCCCCGTCCCTTCGGGGTAGGGGGGAGAAAACCTTAGCCAGAGTTGGTTGCCGTATGTCGGTCCTCCTATAGCGTTTGTCATGTCCCGGTCGGCTGCCAATTGTTTCCGGCACCGGCTTATCCGTACAATATGGCATGTACCCTCCCCTTATTTATGGTTTGCGTTGCCAAGGGGCTATACGGGCGGTGTGCCTTTGAGATAACCCTAGCACACCGCATGAGACACTCAAGAGTAGAGGTTGGGTGGGATAGTCAGATCGTGGCTCCGACGCTGAAGGTGCCGGATTCGGAAACTTTAGCCAAAACCCTCCGTACAAGGTTTTCCCGGCGGCAGCCGATCTAAAATCGGCGCCACCATACCGTGCCGCTCCTCTCGCCGCGGTTGTTCTCCTCGTTGTTGGTGTCGAGCTCCACCCCCGTAGATGGGTATGCTCGACCTCATGAGCGATGTTCGACGTCGAGCGGGCGCCCTTCCGAGGCGTTGCTTCCTGGCTGTCCGCCGCGAGCTCCAACACCCGCGTCCCACCGCTGATCCGTCCGTACCCTTCTCGCCAAATAAATGTCCAAGGCACCGCCCCAGCCTCCTTATCGGGAGAGTATTTGACAATATTATGCGAAAAACACATCGGGTTGGCCGAGTGGGAGATCATAGTGATATAGTGCGGATATTGTGATTTCCAAACCCTCCGTAAATGGCCTCCCCACATTAGTTGATACCGCGGATCGCAAATGCTAGTACCTCATTTAGCCTCCTACCGTGCCCAACATGGCACGGCTACATGGTTACTAGCTCCCACCGCGTGGAGGTAGAGGTAGGTGCCGGCGGGCATGCGAGCGCACCCCCGTCCGGGCCTCCGGGGCCGCCGCCCCTGCGCCGCCGGCGGGCGCCCGTGAAATTGTATTATCACATCCGTTCGTATGATATTCAACCACACTAACTTACGGGTACTATCAATGATGCACTACAATATATCACATGATCATACCCTCGTATTCATGAGCGTTCACTAGGGGAGTCTTGGCGCCACCACTAGCTACCCGCAAAGCCGCGGGAAAATATGTATCATGGACGATTGCCACGCAATAACCCACAACCGGCACGTGCATAGCGATTATACATATAGTGTGTACATTTACACTAACAAGAAAAACAAATTGTGAGTGCGGTACTTGGTTAACTCGCTGCGCCGCCAACGGGATGCTTCGATGAAAATGGGAGTGATAAACATAATTATGATATTGACACTCTTGGTATCTCGGATTGTCGATATTGATACGGTTGATGTTTTGGAACATTGACATCAATGAAATTTCAAGCAAATATGATCGCTGCCATATACATCGGTAGATTCGACGAAATATCAACATATCGCACATGTGTAATCGATGTTTTCCAAAAAATGGTTTGAAGTGATGATGCATGGTAGCGCGACTGCATATGTCACGACCTATGCGCCCGCCGGCGGCGAAGCGGCGACGGCTCGGAAGTTGAGTGCCATCGCTTACCCATCGGCACTCACCCCCACTTCCTTGTGGCGGGCGCTACAAGCCATATAGTTGTGCCATGCCTAACACAATAGGGGGCTAGGCGGGGTGAGCCGACAACTGCGACTTGCGGGATCAACAACTATCGGGAAAGCCATGCGCATAGTTTTTTTTTGGAAAATAATTTGTCTAGTCACCGGAGCCAAGATCTCCCGCTCGACTCTTCTAATCTTCTATTTCCCTGCCCAATACCCTTAAAAGCCCCCGTAATTGGCCATGTATATCGGAAGGGAGCAAAGGCGAGGAGGGTACGGGTGGTTTCGGCTTATCGAGGCCTCAAAACTTCCCTTCTCCGGCCGCCATCACGCGTGCGCGACTTGCTCTCGCGTGCTATGCATGTACCCGTGAACGTTTGAATTCGCCCCATACCAAAGTACAGGTGCGAAATACATGTATTTTGACAACGTGGGAGGGGATGAACTTTAACGGTTTTAGTACGTTTTGTACATGTTAGCGAAATTTCATCTCGTCATGCGTTTTGTCCTACATTTGCAAAAGGTGCCTAATATGGGAAAGTCAATATGCAAAATTTAGTCAGCGGGTTTTCTTGTCCATCCTCTCCGAAGTTGTTTGGGGCTATACTTCCCCATAGGAGGGTATGAGAAGGTTTGGTTTACACGACGTAGGCCTAATTGGATGAGAAGGAGTGGTCGTCGCGGTCACGATAGTTGATTGTAAGTCATAATGAATTTGTTGCGGTAGAGGCGGGGTGAATGGTGTAGTCATTGGAATGTTGCGCGGACGTGCAGGTGGTACGGAATAATGCGGGTAGTGTACCGGGTTGCTTGGGGGGTGGTAGTGAAATTGAAATTCAAATTGTTTACAACAATACCAAAATTAACCGTATGCTGTCTCTGGGCCCTCCGTGCTATGCCAATTTGGACTCATAAGCGTGGGATAGACCGTGAACCACTTATCCCAACCTCTCCATTGGCAATGACGATACCGTATAAAACATACACGTAACAAGGTATTTGTTATTTTTTTATCTATGCGTGTTCTTTTGGATACAGTATGAAATAAAAAGTGTCGCTAGTCTCCACGATACGCGGCCTTCTCCAGCCGCTGCGGGGATGTTGATCACCGAGGTTGTTCAGCTTGAGATGGTCGAGGCAAACGTGCCTGATCTCGGGCACCGTGCGACTCCGGTCGTGCCGGAGGTAGGGGGAAAGGCATGTGAAAAAACCCCTCGCTTAGATCTTCGTTGGTCCCGTCTCGATCCGTGCTCATCCCCGCCCAATGTAGTAGTTGCTCCTCCCGACGCACTTCGCCACCTAGCCGAGTCTTCTCTCCTCCTTCGGGGGCCAGTTGGGAAGAGAAAATAACTAAGATGTAGACGGTGTCCGGCTGGGTCTCTTGCCCCCGTGCCAGATGTTCTCATGTCCCCTATCCTTGTTTCGTTTGTTTCCAACACCCATGTGATCGCGTTGTGGCCGGCCGTACCCTCCCCCGGTGGTTTACGTTGTTAGTTAGGGGGCCGCCTTTACGAGCAGTGTGTTGTTACGATAACCCTAGGCACACTGCATGAGGCAGCCTGCCGATAACCGGGTACCGACTAGGGGAAGGGTGGGTCGGACACAAGGATCGAGTCACCGAACCAATGAAATGAAATTGAAATTGTTTACAACAATACAAGTATAAACCGGCTGCTTTCTCTAGGCCCCCCCTGTGTTGTGCCAATCTGAAGGACTCATAAGCAAGAGGTAGACCGTGAACCACTAATCCCAACCTCTCCAATGGCAGTAACGATACTGTCTAAAACATACCCGTATCCATGTATTTATGATTTTTTGATCTATACGTATCTTTCGTTGGAAATTGTATGAAATATAAGATGTCGCTAGTCTCCATGATACGCGGCCTGCTCCAGCCGCGGCGGGGTCGCTAATCAGCAAGGCTAGTCAGCATGAGCTAGTCGAGTCGAACATGCCTGACCTCGGCTCATGTGCGACTCCGGTCGTGCCGGAGGTAGGGGGAAAGGCAGGTGGAAAACCCCCTCGCTCAGGTCGTCGTCGGACTCGTCTCGATCCGTGCTCAACCCCGTCCGAGATATCAGAGATAGTAGTCGCTCTTCTCGGCGCGACTCTCCACCTAGTCTAGCCTTCTCCCCTCCTGCGGGGGCTGGGAGGAGAAAATAGCTAGGCTGCAGACGGTGTCCGACATGCTCTCTTGCCTCCGAGCCAGATGTCTCCTGTCCCCTGTCCTTTTGCCGTCTGTTTCCGCCACCCATATGATCGCGATGTGCTGGCCGCACCCTCCCCCGGTGATTTACGTTGTTAGGGGGCCGCCTATACGAGCAGTGTGCCGTTGCGATAACCCGGGGCACACTGCCTGAGGCAGCCTGTCGATAACCGGGTATCGACTAGGGGAGGGGAACGGATAGTGCCCATGGATCGGTTATCCTCAAAGGATGGTGGGTACGGGAATATTTAACCGAAAACCCCCCGTACCGGGTTTTTCCCGCGGCGGATGATCCTCCCGACCTCCGCCGCCAGTCCGTGCCGCTCCTCCGGCTGCGACCCTCCTCCGTCCTGCGTATCTTCGGGCCTCTCCCCCAGGGTAGACTTAAAACTTTGGCAAGGCTGGCGGCTGCTAGCGAGCGCCGTGCCCTAGCGCTGCTTCCCAGCTGTCCGCCGCCAGCTCCAACGCTCTCGTCCCACCGCTGATCCGTCCGTACCCTTCCTTGCCTAAAAACATTCCGCAGTCCTCGTACCCGTTAGGGCGGGAGAGTATCTGTGAGTATTTAGTCGCTGAAAGAACATATCGGACAGGCCGAGCGGGAGATCCCTGTGCCGGTGTACGGATATTATGTTTTTCCAAAACCCTCCTTACCGGGCTTCCCGACAGCTGCTGATCCCGCGGATCGCAGCTATCGGTACCTCGTTCACCCCCTGCCGTGCCAGGCCTAGCACGGCTACGGGGTTACTAGCGCCCACCGCGTGGAGGTAGAGGTAGGTGCCGACGGGCCTGCGAGCGCACCCCTCTCCGGGGCCGCCGCCGCTGCGCCGCCGGCGGACGCCGTCACCGAACCACAAAAGATGTTGGGTACGGGAATACTTTTCCAAAAGCCCACCGTACCGGGTTTTTCCGGCGGCGGTCGATCCTAAGGATCGCCACCGCCAAACCGTGCCGCTCCTCCGACCGCGACCCACCTCCGTCTTGCGTAGCATCAGGCCTCGCCCCGAGGGTAGACTTAAAACTCTCGCATGGTTGGCGGCTGCTAGCGAGCGCCGTGCCCTAGCGTTGCTTCCCAGCTGTCCGCCGCCAGCTCCAACACCCTCGTCCCACCGGTGATCCGTCCGTACCCTTCCTCGCCAAAAAACATTCCGCAGACATCGTTCTCGCCGTGACGGGAGAGTATCTGTGAGTATTTAGTTGCTGAAAAAACATATCGGACTGGCCGAGCGGGAGATCCTTGTGATGGTGTACGGATATTATGTTTTTCCAAAACCCTCCGTACATGGCTTCCCGACAGCTGCTGATCCCGCGGATCGCAGCTGTCGGTACCTCGTTCACCCCCCTACCGTGCCAAGCCTGGCACGGCTACGGGGTTACAAACGCCCACCGCGTGGAGGTAGATGTAGGTGCCGACGGGCCTGCGAGCGCACCCCCCTCCGGGGCCGCCGCCGCTGCGCCGCCGGCGGGCGCCTAGGGGGTGGTAATGAGTTTGACAAGAGGGACATTGCGAAGGCTCCTAAGAGACTTGGCGCTGGATGGGGTGAAAACGGTGGGGTTGCACGTACGGCTCATAACGATAGGGGTGATGTCGACTTTAGTTCGAGGCAAATAGGAGCGGCGTACGTTGGCATAAGGGTGCATTTTATGCAAGATGAAAGGGTGTGTCTCTTAACGGTTATTATCCGTCAGTAACAACCAATGATTCAATTCGGTAATTTTGATTTTTGAATAGAGGAGTCGAGGCGATATTACGAGGAGTGCCCCACACTGTGGGGTTCAAGAATGCGGATAAAGTGTAGTTTCTAATCTCGGGAGGGGGGGGGGGAGTTGTGCCGAAAGGATGTCCTCCAGCAGGACGGCGGGGTAGCGGGTCCGGGGGGATGTGGAAATGGTGACGTCGCATGCGCCTACGCGGTGTGTGGGAATGTCAGATTGGAGTTTGATTGGCATGTTAAATTGCGGGATGGGCATGTGTAAGGTGTCCGGTTTGAATTATGTAATGGGTTCATCTCCGAAATCGACGGTGATGGTCTCCCAATTAGCGCCGTTGTCGTATTCTATAGATGGGGGGTGAGCATCCGGAGTTGGAGGACGATGTTGTGTCTATATTGTCTAAGACCGGATATGGAGAGACACGTCCCTTCCATGTGTCAATTACTAGTAATATGTTCGCACACTAGGCGTTTGGTGGTTCCGTTCGTGAGAAGACGGAGGCTGGTGTTACGGACTCCACAAATAATCTTCATTTTATATTCCGTTTCAATTGTATGGATGTGAGAGAGGAGTTACGAGCATGGACAGATTAAGAGAAGCTCTTTAGAAGTCCGCCCCGGAACGTTGGGCATTATCTAGTAGATCACCATGTTTGGTAGCGTGGTGTAGGGAGTGAAGGTTGAGGCCGGCCTATGTTTTCCGGCATTTGTTTTAAAGTTCGTTTACATTTGGGAATTTGGAGGGATAGGGTATGATCATGGTGTATGGCATAAGGTCCACGTGCATAATAAGACTTTGCCCCCAATCCCCTTGTGGTAGATACGCGTGGAACAACAATGGCGCTCAATTCTTTACACGCCATGAACAAATACGAAGCTCCAAGCAACCATCAATGACCCCTTGTTTTGACGTTAGAACATTATGGGAGTACCGACCACTGGCATCTCACTCTCTAGATTAGGCGAATATGTAAGCTTGCGCCCAATATCGGGGTAACTACATGTGACGAGTACAGTCCTGCAACATTACATTGCAGGACATTGTACATGTACTCGTTACGGATACCAAATCGTGCTTTTCCACAGGACGGACGTATACTCGTGGGTACGTCGCTACTGCAATATTGTAATGGTGCTGATGCTACAGTACGACCAGTACCTCCCGGTACGTACAGATATGCATAATTAATCTAACCAGCCAGATGACGCGCCAGAACGAGCTCTTCAATGCAGAAGGAGCCGCGTCGTGAAACCCAATGCTAGGCAGGCCGTGTCTCGAGGACAGATGACGACGGTTGAGCAGCACTAACGCCTGACACGTAAGCGAAGCTTGCAAGCGTAACTAGTATGGGCTGAAACTTATTTAAGCCCAGTGCAGTAGAGGGAGGTGACAGAACCTTTTAACAATTCCTTTGTTCACTTACAACATCTATTGTCTAAGTACAGCAGTGAAACATCTCTCATCAATTGCCTCTCGACAACAGCATTTGCCATCTTGCAACAACAGAACTAGACAGACTAGAACAGATTTGTGCTAGCGTTTAGCTTTCAGAGGCTAACCGCCACACTGGTTTCGGAGCTCTTTTGGTCGACACACGCTTTCGTTGCTCGTTGATCTGCTCGACGTTGTTTGATTGAGTTGAGATGGCTTCTCTAGGAGCTGGACATTACGTGGTTTTAGTAATTCACGTTGGAGGAACTAAACCGTCGGACTTGAAGTTGGTGTTTCAGCGTGAGCCTCGTTCTGGTAAAACTTTGTTCCCAGCTGGCTCTGTCTTACCTAATGAAGAGCCTGTCGACGCTGCTATTCGCGAGTTACACGAGGAGACCGATCTTGTTTTAACATCGGATGATTTGACGCTGTTGAGTGGTGAACCTGTTAACGTTACACTACCTCAAGGACGACAGCTTGTTTACGTGTACTCGGCTTCTCTTCCTGTCCTGTTTGCTACGAACAACTTACGTACACCTGCTCATGTCGAGCAGGCTGTTTTGGGACAGTCGACAGTTAATCCGGATGGCACCTACGTCGTCCCGGAATCCATCAACATTGACGGTCTGACACTTACGCCCTCACAGAAGGGGTTACTTCGTGCTGAGAAGCACAAGAGTGAATTACTTCACTTTGGTTATGTGACTCAGTGGGAATCTTTTTATCGAGCAATCACACAACATGTTCCAGTCATGCAAGACGACACGTCTATCCCGAGACAGTTCCACATGTACTCCCGGTTTACGACGGTCGACTCTGGTTCTGTATGGCTTCTGATTCGCGGACACATTAATCGACTGACTGGTGAAGGACCTACAGATTTACGAGTGGGAATGCCGATGCCTACCCACAATTTGGCTGGACTGTCAGTGACCCTCACGGAGACTCAGCGTAAGGCTGCTATTACTTCACCGTACCAGAATGGTCAGGTACCTCATGTACTGGAGGATTGGCTCGAAGCACAGCCTCAGCGTTTTATAATGCTTGGAATTACGGCTGACTCGTACGATGCAGTGTTCTGGGTTACTTCACAGTTTTCTGGACACCTAGGTGGGTGGTGGTTGAACCGGAAAAATCAGCCTCCAATTCCATCTACGTACAACGAGCTTGTTATGGAGTTACGCAAGTCGACGTTTCTTCCGAACATTCAGGACGACGCAATTAACGCTTTGCTAAGCTTTACGCAAAGCAACACGATGAGTTACGCGGTTTTCACTAAACAGTACAACGACTACTTACGTCGGTCTCGTCAACACTTGACAGCTGAGGTACAGTGTGTACGCTTCATTAATGGCCTAGCGAACGATGCGCTCAAGAGACTGGCTAAGTCACACCGAGCTCGGCAAGGATACCAGACTACGCTAGTGGAGCTGCAAAACTTTTTGAATGACGTCGTGACAGACTCGCCGGAACTCAGCAATACAAAGTCTGCTCCTGGACCATCTGCCCAGCCCTCACGCAAGCGCAACCTTGATGACCCTTTCGAGGAAGCCTCTAACGTCTGGAAACGTAACAAAGGTGGCCGTGGACGTGGCCGCGGACGTGGACGTGGAGGTGGCAACAATGGTGGACGTGGTCAGACATCTGGCCGCGAAGATTTTAATTCACTCGCAAATGCAATGACAGCCGAGGAGCGTAAGCGACACATGGACGAGGGACTCTGCTTCAAGTGCCACAAGAAGGGACACCGTTTGTTCCAATGTCCGGAGTTCAAAGGCAAGGCACCGATGCAACCTAATAAGCAGTGATGGTGGCAAGGCTGTTCTGCAAATGAACTGGAGCAGCCGGCTACATCTATTGTTCATTCTGAGACACTGTTAGCGACAGAGTTCGTCGAAACACCTTCGACATCTCCATCGACTACAGTTGCGAAACCTGTAACGCAAGTAGCATGTCGTCGTCGTCAGACTAAGCAGAGACAGAGTCGTAAACTTGTAACCAGACGTTCAGTTGATTGGAAACTGGTTGACTCAGTCTTTGACCCTCTGCATGCACGATTCAACTTCACGTTGGAGGGATGTGCTGATGATGAAGGTCTTAACTCGCACGGTGACTTATCTCACTGTTCGCCGAGTGACTCGATTCTAGACATAGATTTAACAGGAGAACGGGTGTTCATCAATCCACCCTGGGAGTTAGCTGAGCAGATTGCGCAGCATTTTGAGGATTGTCGTCAAACATCTCCGACATCTACGATGGCTGTATTTGTACTACCGAAGTGGGCGAAATTTACTCAGGTGACTAAGCACTGGAAACTCTATCAAGAATTCCCAGCAAGGACACAGCTTTTTACACGTCAGTCACTAGAGAACCCAGCGCAACAGGAGGTGGTTGCTCCAGCCCCTTGGCCTGTACAGCTGTGGTTAGTCGACGCAGATTGTGCGTTTAACGACTCACCTGTACCTACATCATCTGATCAACCCGACTCGGAACATGTACCTTCAGACAACGCGGAACCTTCCATCGCTACGCTGCGACAATTTTCTTCGCCAGCTACAGCAATACTGACTGACCTCACGGAAGCTCGCCCGTTAATTCGAACTGAGCTGACTGTGAAAACTCCTGATGGCGGACACCAAATTTCAGGATTAGTAGACTGCGCTGCGACACTTGATTTTGTGTCAGAGGACTTTGTACGACGCTTTGCTTTACAGACTCGGAAGTTTGCAAGTAAGACTCCAGTTCGACTCGCTAACGGACAACGAGTGACTTCTACGACAGTCTGTGACGTCACTTTTGAGCTGGCTCGACACGAGTTTCAACGGACTTTCAACGTCTTACGTGATTTACACACAGCTGATTTAATCCTGGGTTTACCATGGCTTGATGACGAACAGGCCTCTTTACAATTTGGTACAACCAGAATTTTTACACTAATGGACGGCACAGCAGTGGAGACTACACTTGAGGAACGACGCCCTGAGTGTCTACTCCTGTCGTCTACGAAAGTTCAGAAGCTTATGCGCAAGACGCGCCGCAGTAGGGGACGCCATGCTGATTTTTACGTCATTGAACTTACGTCAGCCGCCGAACAATTGACAGACTTCCACACTGGAGAGGAACTAATAGCAGAACAACGTGACAACTTCCGGTCTTTACTCTTCGATGACTTCCCGGAGTTACTGCAACCTGTCAACTCTCCACCTGTAAGCCGACAGTGGGATCATCCCATTGAAACAAATGGCCCAATGCGACGTCAACGTCTGAACAGATTGTCACCCGTAGAGCGCGCTGAGCTTAATCGACAGCTTAAAGACGCAGTGGAAGCTGGTTTGATACGCCCCAGCTACAGTGAGTTCGGCTCGCCAATTCTTTTTGTGCGAAAAGCTGATGGCTCGCTACGTCTGTGCATTGACTACCGTGGTCTCAACGAGGTTACGCGTAAAGATGCTTACCCGCTACCGCGTGTGGACGACACTCTCGACGAACTTAAGGACGCGGATTTTTACACACACCTCGACCTCGCTTCTGGATTCTGGCAAGTTCGAGTGCGTGATCAGGACGTTCACAAGACGGCTTTTCAGACCCCTGATGGCTTAATGGAATGGGTCGCCATGCCGTTTGGGCTGTGCAATGCACCAGCTACATTTCAGAGGATGATGAACGACATTCTTCGCGATTTTTTACATAAGTTCGTGACAGTCTACCTGGATGACGTCTGTATATACAATCGAACTCTGGAAGAGCACCTGGAGCACCTACGTCTAGTGCTACAGCGATTCAAGGAGGAAGGGCTGAAATTACGCCTTAAGAAATGCTTCTTCGGATTGCAAGAAATGGAGTACCTGGGCTACACTGTGTCAGCCGGTAAAATTTCGGTTTCCACAAAGAAAGTCGAGGCCGTTGCAGACTGGCCAGTGCCCAAGACGCAGAAGGAGGTTCGCAGTTTCGTACAGTTCTGCAACTTCTATGCGAGATTTATACACCATTTTAGCGACCTTACGGCTCCATTGACGGACTTACTGCGGAAGTCCCAGCCACAGAAGGTTACGCTGACGCCTGTTTGTTTGGAAGCCTTCGAGACTCTCAAGTTACGGCTCATTTCCGCGCCATGCCTGATCCTTCCGGAGGTCGGCTCGGACGCGACGTTCACCGTGGCTACAGATGCTTCAACAGTGGGGATTGCAGCAGTCATGTTGCAAGACCAAGGAGGCGGTCTTCAACCAGTCTCTTACTGGGCGCGTAAGCTGAATCCAGCTGAGCGTGGTAACACTTACTCTGCGTACGACTTAGAAGCTTTGGCCGTATGCGAAGCTGTCAAGCATTGGAGGTGCTATCTTGAAGGCTGTTCTAAGTTCCTTGTCGTAACAGACCACGACACACTGCGACATCTGCTCAGGCAACCGAACAATAGGCTGAACAAGCGGCAAGCAAGATACCTGCGGGATTTGCAACCGTTTATGGGCTCGATGACACTTGCCTATCGCAAGGGAGCTCTGAACGAAGCCGACCCGTTAAGCCGGCGTCCAGACTTCGTACCTCAGGCCACAGTACCCTTGTTTTGGGATGGCGAGGTTCCGTCAGATCGAGAATTACGACGGAAGTCCCAGCTGTTGTTTGAAGACGCACAGTTAAATTCACTGACTGTTGAAGCGTTGCAGCTGAGGCCTTAGTTCGCTGATCTCATTCGCGAGGGGTTCTCACGAGATTCGTTTTATGGGGACGATGGTGAGTGGACAAGAGACAGCCGGATAGAAGCCAGAGACGGGTACTTTTGGCGTCTCGATCGCCTCTGTATTCCACAGAACTCTGAGCTCCGACTGAGATTGATCACATAGCTGCACGAAAGTTCGTCAGCTGGTCACAGAGGAGTTGCTAGCACTCTTGCTAAAGCACTCGACAGATTCTGGTGGAAACGAATCCGCCAAGACGTAAAAGATTTTTGTGAACGCTGTGTCGTGTGCCGACGAGCGAAGATTCGACCGCAAATGGCTGCGACTCTTTACCCATTGCCTGTTCCACCCAGACCGTGGCACACAATTGGTCTTGACTACCTGACACACTTGCCTGAGAGCAACGGCTTTAACAGTGTGCTGATTGTAGTAGACCATCTAACTCGAATGGCCCATTTTCTGCCATGTACAGAGTCGATTACTGCCGAAGAAACTGCCACTTTGTTTTTACAGGGAGTCTACCGCTTACATGGACTGCCCCGTGTGCTGATCAGCGACCGCGACCCAAACTTTGTCAGCGCTTTCTGGCAGACACTATGGAGACGCCTTGGAACGCGTCTGAACATGTCTTCCAGCCGTCACCCAGAAACAGACGGACTGACAGAGCGCGTGAACAGCACGTTTCAGCAGCTTCTTCGTTGCTTCTGTTGCTATGATGGCTCTGATTGGTCAACACTTTTACCGCAAGTGGAGTTTGCGTACAACGCTTCGCGTGCACTCGGAATTGAGCACACACCGTTCGAGGCTAACTTTGGTTTTTCTCCTGAGGAGCCTCCTGACCTGCTCTTCAGCATGCGACCGTCGATTCCAATTTCGCAAGACGCAACAGAACGGTTGAGATTGTTACAGGAAGTACACACCCTGGTACGCTTTGTGTTACAGCTACATAAGGACGAGATGCATGCGCGCACAGAACCGTCTACAGCGCCACACTTCACTAAGGGAGACAAGGTGTCAATCGTAACAGCAAATCTTTTTCTGCGAGGACAACCGAACAGGAAACTCAGAGACAGACAACTCGGCCCTTTTTCAGTGGAGGAGCAGATTGGAAAACACAGTTCCAGATTGAAACTACCAGCGACAGTACGCTTACATCATGTGTTCCATGTTAACAACTTACGACCCTGCTCTACCGCTCCGCTACGACCAGCTGTTCCGGTAACTGTACCTCATGTACCTCATGTACCTCATGTAAGGAGACGATGAGGAGTTTGACGTGTCGCACATCTGCTGTGTGCATCAAGTCGCTACCTGGGCGACGAGGCAAATATTTGCTCTTCATGACGCACTTCAGTGATGACGACATTCCACCTGTCTGGCACCGTTTGAACGAGGTGCATCGAACAATTGCGTTACAAGAATTCTTGGAGACGTCCCAATGGCGCAAGTTCGCCAAGACTCAGGCGTACATTGACTTCATACACGCTTTCCCAGCGCGCATTCCTGAGTCCCAGTAACTGCTTCGGTAAAGGAGCCAAGAACCACGGAGGTCTGCCTCGCGGCGGCCTCATTGATCTGTCAAGAGGGGGAGGGTACGAGTGTGACGAGTACAGTCATGCAACAGTACATTGCAGGACATTGTACATGTACTCGTTACGGATACCAAATCGTGCTTTTCCACAGGACGGACGTATACTCGTGGGTACGTCGCTACTGCAATATTGTAATGGTGCTGATGCTACAGTACGACCAGTACCTCCCGGTACGTACAGATATGCATAATTAATCTAACTAGCCAGATGACGCGCCAGAACGAGCTCTTCAATGCAGAAGGAGCCGCGTCGTGAAACCCAATGCTAGGCAGGCCGTGTCTCGAGGACAGATGACGACGGTTGAGCAGCACTGACGCCTGACACGTAAGCGAAGCTTGCAGGCGTAACTAGTCTGGGCTGAAACCTATTTAAGTCCAATGCAGTAGAGGGAGGTGACAGAACCTTTTAACAATTCCTTTATTCACTTACAACATTTATTGTCTAAGTACAGCAGTGAAACATCTCTCAACAATTGCCTCTCGACAACATCATTTTGCAATCCTGCAACAACAGAACTAGACAGACTAGAACAGATTTGTGCTAGCGTTTAGCTTTCAGAGGCTAACCGCCACATACAACTATATGTAGCATATGGAGATATATAATATGCATGCGACCGAAGAAGCACTCCCCACGGCGCTAGCAACAAAATATACATTGCTACCTGCATATTAGCGAATATGGGGGCCTATCATGACAAATACATCATTTATGTATAATATATTCAGGACACGAAAATACGCGCTAGGTTTGGTCCCTGCGTATGACACCGTAATGACAATGTATGAATTATAGTGAGCAAAGAGAACTACAAATGAAAAGAAAGAAGAACACAAGAGGGAAATAGTGACGACATGGTAACAATATCCTTACAAATGACAATCATAATGGCTTCACATGGCGGCAAGGTCGAATGGACCCAATAATGAAGCACGACGCAAACTTGAGTAGTTCCGTGTGATGACGTCAAGTGATCCGATTATCGGCTCCTTGCACGGTGCGGGGTTTGGCGGTAACGCTTGTGAGCCATGCCGCGGGTATATTATAGTCGCAACGAATAAACTATAACTACGTACTCTCAAAGGCAGAAGCGTCCGCTTCCTTGGCCATCCACGGCGCCTTACAACCCGCGCAATGTAGTGTTTGCGTATTCGCCGAAGAGGATGGGATACGATATCACAGTCTATCTCTAACTTTCTAAGTTGTAAGAGCTAGATGTCGTAGATGGGATAAACTTAAGACAACATCGTACGGAACGCTTTTGCATTTCGCAAATCGTTTTCATTTGCGTGCGCGATATGCATAGCGAGGTCAACATTGCGGAGACAAGAGGCCAGCAAATTCCCACGTATCTCTCTTTACTAACGGTTAGGTCCGTAAAGAATGCTGGTGTCTATCCCCGAGTGCGCCAAGCAACTTCCGTGACCGCAAAAGAAATAGAGAGTGGAGGGTATGTCGGAAGATTCCGCGCCCCCGGAAACAACGGCGCATACAAAGTTAATGTAACAAGTCGGATGCCGTGGTCTTTGTCGATCCTTAAACCAGCTTTGAGGGCATCGTTGATGCTGGGAAGTTGCTTGCATGATTGGATGCGCGAGATTTGCCGCGCCAGTTCCGAGTGCGGCTAGGTCCACGTCGTCAATAATTCCGCAAGGGCCGTTACCGATCAAGAGCTTTGTGATGTTGTTTATGATGATTTTCGCAACAAAAGCTTATAGAATTGAATTAAAACAACTCGCTGCACAAACGATTGTTGTCTTAGGGCCCGCCCTAATATTTTCGTGATACTAGCTTGATGCGCCTTGTGTTCTATGTTTTGCACATACATGTAGATCCCTTATACAAACACAATGAAACCTTTATTCATTTCATTTCACTTTCCCCGCTCTTGGGCGTTTTTGTTTTTTCCCGTATGCGGCCGAGCAAAGGGAGTTTGACGGTGATATCTAGGTCTCATCCCGAGATGGAACTCGCCATGTCCACACGGTCGATGATTACTTCTACCTACCACTGCTCGCCTTGGTCGTAGAAGAGGATGGTGGCAATATCGATCCTTTGTCTTCGGACTTTTTGGGCCGCTCAATTATCTGAAATTAATGCTCAGCGCTCCAATGTCTTTGGGCTCTAACTCATTTTCGTTGTGAGTTGTATACTCGCGTGAATGTTCACTTTCGGCAATCTACGTACGTCGGTTCATTTTCGCTGCTTCTTGCTTTGTCATGTGCAACGTGTATAAAGTGCCATCCATGGTACGCTCAAGCCGTAACTACCGGATGTTGTTCAGGATTGTGCTTGTGATGTTGCGGTGGCGTGCGTTGCCATTGTCCGTAGATGGTGGGTAGCTTATTTTTTCGTGTTTGTCTTGAAGCGCTTGCATTGCATTTTTCTTGATGATTTTACTTATGCTTGCCTTGCATTTGTATCTGTTTTAGCTCGTTTCGCGAATCGCGCGCTTTTCGCCGTAATCGGTGATGAAGTGTGTCAATGGTTGGTTGCTCGGCACCAATTGAAATTGTAGTACAACAAAATCGGCAAAGTGGACCGGTTGTTGTCTAACGACCATCAATACTATGTCATCTAGGACACTTAGCAGAACGATTGGGTCGGGTTCTCTTCGAACATGTAACCTTTCGACACACATATCTACAATGTGTGGCGACGTTCCTTGGAGGTTAAAAACTGTAAGCAACCGTAGTAATTGCCACAGTAACAACAAACATAATTTTGTAATAAAAAATAGATCCCAAAACATTGCACTGCTTGTCAAGTATGCAAAATGAAACTGCTGCTCGACCTTTCACATACACGGCTCACTCCCACCGAATCATGGTGCCGACCGGTCAAGGCCGATCGGCGTTCGAGAGGGGCGCGCGACGATCCATGCTAATCTAGCTCCCGCGTGACTTCGGTCTTGCCGGAGATATGAGGGGGAGTGGTGGCGAAAAAAACTCTTCACGCGGTCGCTCGTGGATTCCGCCGTCGTATCCTGTAATACCCGTCCCAAGGTCGTTGCCGCTTCTCCCGTCGCGATTTTTCCGCCTAGTCGAGGTCCCCCGTCACCACGAGGGCCAGTGGGGCGGGTGGGGGGCGAGACAGCCATACAAAAAGCTAGCGCTCTTACCGCCGCGCTGAAAATATTTCCCGTCCATTTCTCTTACCGCCGTGCTAATAATACCCGGGTACATGTATGATAACGAGTAGGCGACGGTACCCTCCTTCCACATTTCGCATATCCTTCGAGCACCCCTAAATGTCTTGAGTTCGAGCCTTCGCGCTTACCCGGCCTTACTCTCTAATTTTATGTGTGCCTAGCGATAATAGGTGACGGCATGGGGGGCATGGTCGCCCTTGCCGAATCCCAAAGCCGCGGGGGTACGGACATTATTCTAGACCCTTCGTAAATGGATTTCCGTCGGCGGCTGATCATGAGGATCGCCGCCGCTTGACCTCGCGCTCCTTCCGTCGCGACAGTCCTCCTCGTTGCCGGTGTCGTGGTGCCCCCCCGTTGGGCCGGCTCGACGTCAGCAAGTTGGTTGACGTCGAGCGAGCGCCATACCCTAGCGCTGCCTCCCGGCTGTCCGCCGCTAATTCCAACACCCACGTCCCACCGCTGATCCGTCCGTACCCTCCTCGCCTCCACACACTCGAGAAGATATAGACCCCATCCCTCCAAATGGAATGGTATATTAATAGTTTATGGTTTTAAAAAGCCATATCGGACGGCCCGAGCGGGAGATCTCGGTGCCGGTAGCACAAATAAAATAGTTTAAAAGCCCTCCGTACATGCCTTTCCCGACACATGCTCATCTCGCGGATCGTAAATGTTGGATCACCTCGCCTAACCCCCTACCGTGCCATAGATTGCACGGCAATAGGGTTACCAACGCCCACCACGAGCATGTGTGGGTTAGAGCCGACGGGCATACAAGCGTACCCCCCTCCACGGCCGCCACCGCTTCGCCGCCGGTAGGCGCCTCGGCATCAATTTGCTGTCGGGCTCCGCGGCGGGATTCAGATCGTACCATTTATGGTTCGAGCCGCGCTTGACGGCTCAACGGACTAGGCGGACATCCAAGGCGACGCACCCAGCGCGTTCAACGAATTCTTACGGCGTCCCGTGATTGAGGAATTGTCATCAAATCCCGCGCTTCAGCCGTTGCTCCTCGTCACTACGATGGTGTATGGCCATTATTTTACCTTGTACTGTTGTAACTCCTCTAATGCTTATGGCCCGGCTATTCGTATACCGAGTACCCGTGACGTCCATAAAGGATGCGTACTCGGAACCATTCTCTTCGTTATAGTTGCCACTCGGGTACACAAAATGTTGCGTGCAATATCCCCTAACGAATCCATTCTTTGCGTTTATTCAGAAGACGATCATTCCACGCGGGACCCCCTGCGTCTCCCGTGGCAATTAGCGAGGCTATGCCGGCGGCATATGCAACTAGCGTCGGCCTTACGGTGACCATCCGCAAAACTGTGCGTATTCCCCGCTGGGTGTCGGTGATATTTCCTAGAACTTACCCAACGGCCAGTTATACCCTGCGGGGAGTAAATATTTCCAAGGAAGGAAAGAAAGTGTTGGGAGGGCCTGTGGGTACATCCGATTTTGCTCGAGACATGTTTGAAACAGCTTTAAGCAAGTACGAAGCCTATGGCGCCAATCAATTTGGTAGCTCACCGGCACTCTCACACTGCGCTTCGTATCCATCAACATTGCAACCGCCGCTTCGGACATTTTGCCCGTACGTTCCCCCGTGGTCTTGGCAGGGGCGAAGGCTACTTGACACTGACGAGACCTTCTTTGAGCACGCTGACAATGCCACCCTTATTGCGGCGGCTGAGATATTGGGCCTTCCTGCAGCTAGGCTACCCTGCAACACTCATTCCGACATGTTTCTTCCATACGTTTTGGATGCTCGGGGGTGGGGGATTTGGTTACCTTGGCAAATGCGGCCCACGTCTGAGCGGCCGGTTTGGCAATGCCTCCGGTATCCGTTTTCTTTCTTCGCAACACGCTCGTGTGCGCGGGGATACCTACGACGATCTTCCAATGGAGCCGGCCATTTACGGAAGGCCAGCGAGTGCTACACTCCTCCAAAAAAGTCCGGACATGCATTATGTTACGCATAAGCTAGTCAAGAACACGCTCCCCTCTCACCACGTCAAGCACGACGATACCCGAGTACCACCCAATTGTAGGAAAGCCGAGAAGCAAGCAGTAAGCCGCCATCCGGGGTGGTTAGGCCTCAGCTTAAAGCGGGTGTTGTCGGTGGAGATTGTCGAATTAAGCCCATAAATTCTCGGGAAAGTGTCTGAAGTCTGAACAACACACGCCATTCTGAGCGCCACGCTTGGGCATTGATCAAGCGCTCATACCAAGTTGCATACTTCTCCGTGTTCCACAAAACGTATTTTTGGGGGCCTTTTGGAGGGGGATTGGAGGCGTGGGTGCCGTGTTCAATGCGCGAGGTTTGGTTTGCGGGTGTGTGAATAGAGCACGGAAGTTCACGCCGCTGGCACGGGTGATTTTTTGGAAAGCAAGCGAGTAAAAACGCACATGACGCAGGTTTGGATAAACACTACACGTTGTAAACATGCGAGGGCGATTGGCTTAAGGGAGGGGCGAGGTCCAACTTGGCCGTTAGGGACGCATCACGTTGGCGGTGGTGTTTGGAATGCTTGGGTATGTGCTTGTGCCAACCACACCCGCCCCACGCGTGGCACGCGTCGGGAATTAGGCTCGGAAATCAATAGGAATGAAGAATTGGTGAACATATATCGACAAACCCCGCACAAATCGTCTCAGGAGGTGAGCCGACTTCGATGGGTGTTGCTTGGCACTGCGGCTCAGCTTTGCCGGAATAACTCACAAATTAAAGTAATTCATAACAAATATATTTGTGGGTGTTTGAGCTCCGGAGTAGGTGCGTTCGACAAACATTGAAAAGACGCGTCCAACGGTACCTGTTACAAATTTGACCATGTATGAGTAAGTTATGATCGCTTGAACATTGTGGCCAAAAGTGGCCTGCCCTTGGGTTGTGCGCATATCGGTGGTAAGTATGCATACGCGATTTCGTGCGTTTCCCCCACAGCGGCCTGCCCAACACCTCCTCCCTCCGTCGCCCATGCATTATATTTACGCGACCGTCGCATCAGCGCTCATATAGCGGCGTTGTGCGCCCGTTACTCTTTTCGTCTAACAAGCACGGCGACTGTTAGAAAGAGCGTGCCGCACGGGTGCGGGCGCGATAAGCCCAAGTACACAAGCCCGGCAGTGTTCGAACTCGCCCCTCGCAGTTGTCGGCGCATTCCATTTTGCGCGCAAAAGCATTGCCTGGGATTTCAGGATATTTGTCAATAAAATCGACGCATGGTTACATTCTCTATTTGCGAAGGTGCGAAATCTTGTCCGGACTTTTGTGGAGGAATGTATAATCACAGCGGTGTCCCGCCGGCCTAGTGCACCGGACGGAGACGGCGGCGACGACAAACCCATGTGCTTGTTAGAGCTAGCGTCGGCGCGAGAGCGCTTGGATACCACGTGCGGCTCTAATGTTCTCGCCGAGTCTGAACCCTTCATAACCACGGCCTTAGCGATGCTTTCCCCGAAACGTCCCGCGGTGATTCGCGCGGGCTGCGTCGCCAAAGCCCGATCAAGCAAAGAGCAAATTAATCGGTTCCTTGTTGGTCTTTCCTCGCTCCTCGCTCCCCTTTCCGCGTTGGCCGTGTACTTCTTTCCAAACCTACAAGCCGACATCAGTGAGCGCGTAAACTTGCTTCGCTTCGCTAACCTCGCTCCCACGTTTTGAAACTTCGCTCGGACAGAGTCTAGATGTTTTGCATATTGTCTCGACCACGGCGCCCTTGCCTTTTTGGCTTCGGACCCGCCTACAATGGGCTGCCTTGGCGAGCTCCGTGACATGTTCCCTGCGCGCTACAACGCCGTCTTCCGCGGCGTGATCTATCGCATCTTCGGAATTTCATTATCCCGCATCCTCTCCACTCTTCCCTCTCTCACTGCTCGTGCTTATGGTCATATCTCGGTTCAAGTTATGCAGGGTGCATGCGAGTGTGTGGGTGTTAACATGTCGGATGACGCATGGGTCATTGCATTTGTTGGCCACTTGGCTAGATGATACGACGACGTTTCGGTCCATACCGCTCAATCTTGATTAGTGACGGCTGTTGCGGAAATCATCTCCGAGGTTCGTGGTGCACTGGGAATTGGCGTCGAGTTTCTCACGGACCCTACGATGTTAGTTCAACTCCCCAACGGAAACGACGGCCGCCATGCGGATGTGGGTGTCTTGCACTGCCATGGCACCGGAGACTCAATACTTGCTCTTCATGCCGTGGTTCCCGGTTTATTGTGCGTTTCTAGCACCCCGTCTCCTTAAGTGGCTCTAATAAGCCGTGTCGATAAGTTCTCGCAGGGGGTGAGGAGTCTCCCGACATCCGCTTCATTCCCTTTCACGGTCACGGAATTCAGTGCTCCCAGCGGCCACGCCACGGATTTTTTGACTCAGTTGATCATGCATGCAGCCGCCTCTAAAGGAATGCATGCATGTGATCAATCAAGTTGTTGGCCTCCTAGCGCGCCGAAAGATTTCTCTCGCTGTCTATGTCGCTCATGTGACGAGTACAGTCATGCAACAGTACATTGCAAGACATTGTACATGTACTCGTTACGGATTCCAATTCGTGCTTTTCCGGCGCCCGCCGGCGGCGCAACGGCGGCGGCCCCGGAGGGGGGTGCGCTCGCAGGCCCGTCGGCACCTACCTCTACCTCCACGCGGTGGGCGCTGGTAACCCCATAGCCGTGCCATGCGTGGCACGGTAGGGCGCTGAACGAGGTACCGATAGCTGCGATCCGCGGGATCAACAGCTGTCGGGAAGCCCTGTACGGAGGGTTTTGGAAAACCATAATTTCCGTACACCGGCACAGGGATCTCCCGCTCGGGCAGTCCGATATGTTTTTCCGCGACTAAATACTCGCAGATACTCTCCCGACGATGGGGCGGGGGCGGCGTTTACGAAATATTTTTTGGCGAAGAGGGGTACGGACGGATCAGCGGCGGGACGAGGGTGTTGGAGCTAGCGGCGGACAGCTGGGAAGCAGCGCTAGGGTACGGCGCTCGCTAGCAGCCGCCAGCCCTGCGAAACCTTCTGGTCTCCCTTGGGGGAGAGGCCCGAAGATACGCAGGACGGAGGCGAGTCGCAGCCGGAGGAGCGGCACGGTCTGGCGGCGGAGGTCGGGAGGATCATCCGCCGCCGAAAAAACCCGGTACGGGGGGTTTTCGGTTAAATATTCATGTACCCACCATCTTTTGAGGATAGCCGATCCCTGGGCATTATCCGTTCCCCCTCCCCTAGTCGGTACCCGGTTATCGACAGGCTGCCTCAGGCAGTGTGCCCCGGGTTATCGCAACAGCACACTGCTCGTATAGGCGGCCCCTTAACAACGTAAACCACCGGGGGAGACATGTGCGGCCAGCACAGCGCGATCAGATGGGTGGTGGAAACAGACGGCAAACGGACAGGGGACAGGAGACATCTGGCTCGGAGGCAGGAGAGCCAGCCGAACACCGTCTGCAGCCTGGCTTTTTTCTCCTCCCAGCCCCCGCGGGGGGGGGAGAAGGCTAGACTAGGTGGAGGGTCGCGCCGAGCAGAGCGACCACTATCTCCGATATCTCGGACGGGGTCGAGCACGGATCGAGACGAGTCCGACGACGACCTGCGCGAGGGGGGTTTTCCACGTACCTTTCCCCCTACCTCCGGCACGACCGGAGTCGCACAGGAGCCGAGGTAAGGTAGGCTCGACTCGACCAGCTCATGCTGACCAACCTTGATGATCGGCAACCCCGCCGCGGCTGGAGCAGGCCGCGTATCGTGGAGAATAGCGACATTTTTTATTTCATACTGTATCCAGGAAAAAAAAATAGTATAGGTCAAAAAAATAGTAAGTACCTGGATACTGGTACGGGTATGTTTTAGACGATATCGTTACTGCCATTGGAGAGGTTGGGATTAGTGGTTCACGGTCTACCTCACACGCTTCTAAGTCCTGTATGGCATAGCAAAAGGGGGGCCCAGAGACTCCAGCCGGTTTTTACTGGTATTGGAGTGTTTAATTTCAATTTTAATTTCAATTTCAATTTCGTGCTTTTCCACAGGACGGACGTATACTCGTGGGTACGTCGCTACTGCAATATTGTAAGGGTGCTGATGCTACAGTACGACCAGTACCTCCCGGTACGTACAGATATGCATAATTAATCTAACCAGCCAGATGACGCGCCAGAGCGAGCTCTTCGAAGTATAAGGAGCCGCGTCGTGAAACCCAATGCTAGGCAGGCCGCGTCTCGAGACAGATGACGACGGTTAGACAGCCCTAACGCCTGACACGTAAGCGTAGCTTGCATGCGTAAGCAGTCTGGGCAGAAACCTATATAAGCCAAGTGCAGTAGAGGGAGGTGACAGAACCATTTAACAATTCCATTGTTCACTTACAACAACTACTGCCTAAGTACAACAGTGAAACATCTTTCACCATTGCCTCTCGACAACATCACTTTGCCATCTTGCAATGACAGAACTAGACAGACAAGAACAGATTTGTGCTAGCGTTTAGCTTTCAGAGGCTAACCGCCACACTCACGCGGACAACGTCTTGCGCGGGTTGCCCGCCGCCGCGGACGGTGTGGCGGCCGCGTCTTCCTCGAATGGGTTGCCTTCTCATGCCACGGCGCTCTTCATTCGCGCCATAGGCCGCAAGCGTCCCCGTGCTTCATTCCTCGCGCGGCGCGTGCTGAGGCGCCTCTTATCGCCTCCACGTGTTCGTAAGGGTTTTTTTGTGTTCTCTTGTGTTTTATTTGCCAGGTTTGTGCACATTGTAGTGTTTCTCTTTGTTGTGCCGTGGATTTACTGACCCTCCTGTCACTCTTGCCCTCTGCTTGCCCCCCCCCCCCCCCCCCCCCCCCCCCCCCCTTTTTCTTGTGCACGTGACCCCGTTTCTATAGTGCTTCTTGTATACGCTGCTACTTCTATTTTTTTCCTGTCCGTGCTCACGTTGTTCCTCTTGTAATCAAAATTACTACTCCTCTTTCAGGAGCAAATAAAAACAACATACCACGCGCTTGGATACTAGTACTTTATTGTGAGCTCGCTCTGTGGCGCTGCTGACGTGTACACCGTGATGACGAGGCATGCAGGAGATGCTGCCTCCCCCCGCGCGTTCTCTACTGCGTTCATTCACTCCGCTGTGCTACTGATGGACCCCGCGACAAACACAACACCAACTCGACGTCGACCACCTACCGCGCAACGACCACCTCAGCTGCGCCCTTGATAGCACTAACCGCCTATTCTCTTCGCTAACAGTACCGGCAAAATGCTTCCCGCACTCGCCCGTAGCACGGCTGCCGCTGGTAGCCTCAGGGCCCTGGTCCCCGCCGCGGCGGTCTCTTCCGTCCGCCTGATGTCCGGCTTTGGGGACCGCGCGATGCAGGGGCTCAAGGGCATCTCCGAGAAGGAGCTCGCTGTCGAGGTATTCTCCACCAAGCACAGCACCACGAGCCCTCCGTCACCCTTCGTCGCAATGCAATGAAATAGCCATATACCTTACTCGTGGGGTGCTCGTTAGTACCTCCGTGCAGCGGCGCTTCGAGTGCGTCTAGGGTTACGCGGCATACGTTTTACGTACAAAGGCATCTGACTCGTGGACCGACGCTCGGCGGCAGCTCACTACCGACCTGTGCTAGCGAGACCAATGAAAATTTACGGGGAAATATCAACATACCCGTAACCATAAGCTTACACGGCGGTTTTCTACAGCCAATGCGTCGAAGTGACCTGCCCCCTCTCACTTTCTGTTTTCTGGTCAGGTATATGTAATATTGCGTTTACTTTCAATTATTCATTTAGGGCAGAGTGAATCCGCCCCGGCCCTGTCTTTCATGTCGCATGCCGTGCGTGATTGAATGTATCTGCTTTAAAGGATGGGCCAACAGAGGAGTTGACGTGCTGCATCACCACTCGCTCACCATATATCTGCATTGGCGCCTCTGTTGTTTCTGTCCTCAGAATGCTTACTTCAGCAAGGAGGACGAGAGGCTGCTGCGCAAGCTGCTCAAAAAGGTGAAGACCGTATCTGACGCCACGGATGAGCACGCAGCTGCTGGCGTGATGGCTCAGGAGCTGTCCTCGTTGAAGGCCATCGTTGGGAAGTACAATATGAGCGAAGACGAACTTAAGGGTAACCCACATCACCTCCGTCCACAGTATGCCCTCAGTCACACCCAACCTTCACCTTTATTCCCCTTGCACTGTCTCACTATTGACCCCTCCCCCCCCCCCCCCACAGCCCTGATCGAGTGGAGGCACCACCACGAACACTAAACCCTCTCTAGAGTGTTTTCTTTGCGGAGAGTCGATAGATAATGCAGCCAGCGGATGGGATGATGCCGTCACCATCACACCATACCAACAGATAGCTTACCGTTTCCCCACAGCCAGTCCCTACAGGGATGTCCCCACCGGAGTGTGCTTGCACTTCATGTAAAGAGAGCCCCCTCCGTGTCCGTCCAATCCAACCAGCGGAGCAGATACTAGAGCAAGGGTTTGGGTTGGGGCCGACCCGACGCATCGAAATTACAAGCTAATGGGAGGTTGCCATGTACACACCTTTGTCACGCACAACACGAGCAATCCAGTTGATGCTTATCGAGCTAGTAGCGCTGCTACCTACTGAACCTTATTACAATGTGTTTCGGGGAGGGAGGCAATGGTGTCGTCAAGTATATGAGGGTGTATCTCCACGAATTATTCTCAGAGGGTGACTGGCGGGTACACGGCCCACTTGCTGCCCAGCTCGCTCAGCCTCTGCATGGAGACACTGAAATCCGTGAAGAAGGCATCCTGGTTTCTGGCGTATCTCTGAAAGTAAGGGAGGAAGATGGGGTCGTGGTGAAGCGCATGGTCGGTGGGCAGCCACAGCAGGTCGTCCCGCTCCTGTTGGTACTCCAGCTGGTAGTAGCTGTTGTCAAATCTAGAAAAGGTTAGGGGGGGGAGGGCAGAATAAGGAGCCGTCAGTTTTCACACGCAAAAATCATGTTCATATCACCCTCCCCCCCTCCTTTCTCCTGTCCCTTCCATTGAGCATAGTTTAATGCGAGTGGGAAGAGCGCTCACTTCAGCCACTGTTTTGTCCACGACATGCCACCCGGCATGCCATTGCCTGGCTTGTTGTCCCCGCGAGCGACATGCGCAGGGCAGGTGAACTTGGTTGCCGTCGCCTGTAGGGTCGTTAACACTTTAGTAGTAGCACATCGGCAAATAGAATCTAAAAGGCAGCCAACATGTCTCGTGCCCAAATTGCGAGGGCAGGACGGCGTCTTACCGTGCCGTATCCGTTATCCACCACACCTGAGCGCTCCTTGAAGGCGCGCCCTATGGTATGAGCGCCAGAGAGGGCCACGATGTCCTGATCGCTGAGGCCCATCCGATAAAATACGTTCCTAGGAGAGAGTGGTTGGAGGGAAGAGGCAGTTAGTGTATGCGGGAGGTTAGGCCGCGCTATTTGGGCGAGTGACACTTACAGTGGCGAAAGGGTGGGGAACCTGATGTGCACAGCAGCATTGACTGCGCCGTCGCCGAAAGGTGCCATTGCGTCGGGAAGGTTGCCGTCCTTTGCGCACTCGGTGGCTGTCACTCTGCCGTATCGCATTGGAATGACGGGCCCGCCGGCAACCTCGATCGCCGTTGCCCCAGCCAACTGAATGAGATCTGCCCACGAAATGACCGGAAACCTCTGAGGAAACAGAAGCAGGAGCAGTGGGCGATCCATTCAGAACCGTGTGTGTGTGTGTGTGTGTGTGTGTGTGTGTGTGTGTGTGTGTGTGTGTGTGTGCGTGTGTGTGACTACTTGCGTTTGCTTGTTGGCGCGCGTGCGTTTGAGTCTTTTTGTGTGTGTGGGTGTGTGTGTGTGTGTGTCTGTTGGTGTGTGTGTGTGTGTGTGTGTGTCTGTTGGTGTGTGTGTGTGTGTGTGTGTGATTGATTGTGTTTGTTGGGGGTTGCAGGATGCCCTCTAGAAATGCGTCTAGGAATGTTGGTGGTTTCTGTGACAAGCATGTGTGTGGTGTGTGTGTGTGTGTGTGTGTGTGTGTGTGTGTGTGTGTGTGTGTGTGTGTGATTGATTGTGTTCGTTTGTCGGGGGGTGTGTGTGTGTATGTGAGAGAGAGAGTGTGCGCTTACTTGTTTGTGTGTGTGATTGCGTGTAATGATAATGCAAGATGAGAGAGGGTGTCGGCGCCGCACGCTGACCTTGTGGAAAGGCTGCAGGTACTTGACGCCCTTGAACAGCCCCGCGTTGGCGTCATGGTTGATCTCCTCGTCGTAAATGATGGACCCGTTGGCGCCACCGCAACGAGGCCAGTCGGCGATCCTCTTATCGTATGTCCCCGCGTCGTGCCACGCTAGTCGTAGCAGAATTCTGAAACGTCAGACGGAATGAATGCAGTAATGAGTAGGGTTGCCGTCAGCAAGGTGGACCCCGGCATACGCCATAGGGAAGGACACATACGTATACGCAATTATGGCGCTATGCCGGACGGACACGGACGTGTGCCGTAAGATTGAAGTATGACAGAGCGCGACACGCAAAAGAGGGTTTGAGGATCGTCGACGAGCAGGTAAAGGGGTTTCGGGGCAAAACAAGCTAAATAAGAGGCCGCAATTAAACGATAATAGTTGCAAGTCGGGAGATACATAAAAAAATGAGGGGGCTCGTGCTGGGACTACATGCTGCTAGTTGCTTAGGAACCTTGAGTATATGGCGACAAAGAGATTCACGAGGCAAGTCTTTTAAGCCTCTTTGTAAATATTGAACCAAACAAGGCGGTGTCCTTTCTGATATGAGAATCTCGCAAGTCCCGCGTCCATATGCTGTGGCATTTTTCGACAGGTAACAGTGGGCCAGGCCTTCCCACAAGAAACTGCTCAACGAGGATAGGTAGGAGGAAGGTTGGGGTGGTACGAGGGATGCTGGGTGCGAAGGGGCGATAGACAAATGTTGGAATTGGCGGGTCTCACGGGCTGCACTGTACTTCCGTGATAAAGTCGCGGAGCTCGGCCCGACACGCAAGCAACGCCTCGCGGTATTCTTCCCGTGACACCGGCAGCCCCGGCCCGCTGGCGGTGGCGGCCGTCAGCTGACGAGCGAGGCCAGCGAACCTCGCTGCCACACGACCCCCGCCATCGATGGCATCCATTACAAGGCTCTCGAGTGATGTTTGATCTCCAGTATCTCTTCTGAGGCTGTGCAGTGCTTTCTCTGGCCAGTTGGTGCTGCTGCCAATGTCGTCTCAATGAGCTCTGGCGTGTTTCCTTGGCGCGGGAAGCAGCAACGGCGCGTGACGTCACGCACCCGTCAGCACGTTGCAAGCACGACCGGTCAAAATGTGTTATTATTTGTCACTTCCATTTGAAATTTGTTGAGGTGCATCGTAATTGTACACAATGGTACGTATTCGATTTTGATGTGGTACGCGGAGACACATCTATCCGAGGATGAGAACTCCGAGATTGAGTGCCAACCAGGCACGTGCTGCTGAATCCACCGTCGATCCAATCATAATCTACGTTAAATGTGATGTTTGGTATGCCAGCTCGGCCTCGAGATCACACCCTCGCGTAGCATGGCCCGTCGGCTCGCTCTCCTTCCGTCGCCAACTCGCCCATCTCGCCGCCAACACCACTCCACCCGTCCACAAGAAGATAAGTCGACGAGTAAGATATCCCAGCGTCGTGTGGGAACTCGATACAATACCCTCTCAGACTTCGGCAGTATGAGCTCTTTTGCCACCGCTGTATCCGCGAAGGTGTCACCGGCCGGGGGGCGGATCACCGCCTCCGGCAGCAGGAAGTCGGTCGCAGGCAGGCGAGTCCGCCCAACCACCCGACTTCGACTTCCTCATAAACACCACCCGTAGCTGTCGATTCGACGGCTCTCGTTCGTATACGCATTCCGAACTGACGGCGTGACTCCCTTGTTGTACGTAGGCATGCCGTCCTGCCGTTGCGCCCGGCGTTGCGTATTCCCGCGAAATCCGCGCCGGCCGCTTGTCGGAGGGCCGGAAATCCGAGCGTCGTGTGCTCGGCGGCGGTGGAGGTGCAGATGAACAAGGCGACCCGCAACCCGTCGTTCCCCTTCACCAAAATCGTGGGCCAGGACGAGATGAAACTCGCACTGCTGCTGAACGTGATTGACCGGAACATCGGCGGCGTACTTATCATGGGCGACCGGGGCACCGCAAAGTCGGTCTGCGTCAGGTTCAGCACCCCTTTTCCCCTCTCTTTCACCTCCTTCCCCTTGCATCAAGGCTCTCTCATGACGTCACCCCCATCTGAGGCCACATTAAATTGGGTAGGTCACTGGTGGAGCTGCTCCCTGAGATGGACGCCGTGCCGGACGACCCCTTCAACTCGTCCCCCACCGACCCTTCCCTCATGGGACCCGAGTGCCTCGAGGTCATCAAGTAAGCCGCACACATTCACACATTTCACTCCTGTCCTAGCCAAATCAACCCACCCACCTCCCTATTGTGCTTTGGGGGAATTCACGCACTCCTTGTGCTCCTAAAGGGCCGGCGAGACGCTGCCCAGCGTTAAGAAGCGGGTGCCGCTGGTGGAGCTGCCGCTGGGCGCAACGGAAGATCGCATCTGCGGAACCATCGATATCGAGAAGGCGCTGATGGAGGGAAAGAAGGTTGCCACACCTCCCCTCCTCACCACCTCCCTTTCTCCTTCGTCAGCCCTTCTTCACCTGACGGGAGCGTAGCCCAAGCCACTGATCCGCGCATCGACGTGTCTGCTTGTTAGGCCTACGAACCCGGCCTGCTTGCGGCCGCCAACCGCGGTATTCTCTATGTAGACGAGGTCAACCTGCTGGACGACGGACTGGTGGATGTGGTGCTGGACTCTGCAGCGGGCGGTGCGTCCTGACTCTCTGCGCAGGGAGGGGTGGGAAAGGGCACCAGCACTTGCACTCCTCAGCTTCCTCCTTCACATCCCACCCAAACAGCCCTAACACCAATCCCACCGACATATGGTATCATGTCATGGCATGACGCCCACTGAACCGCTTTGCATCTCGCATGTGCAGGTGTGAACACTGTGGAGCGTGAGGGTGTCAGTCTGGTCCACCCCGCCAAATTTATCATGGTACCCTCCCTCTTTGATTCCTTATCATCCTTTTGTTGATTTCCTGTTTTTCTTGATGTTATTTTTACTTTCCACTGCTTCAACGTGTCTATTATGTTTGTTTGTTGTGCTAGGTGGGCAGTGGGAACCCGGAGGAGGGCGAGATGCGGCCGCAGCTGCTGGATCGCTTCGGCCTCAAGGTCAGCGTGTCAACGCTGTTTGATATTAAGCAGCGAACGGAACTGGTGCTGAACCGGATGGCGTACGATAAGAACCCGGTGAAGTATGTGGAGGAGTGCCAGGAGGAGCAGGAGGCGCTGCGCGCCAAGCTGGAGGCCGCGCGGGAGCTGCTGCCAAAGGTACACCTGGCGCTGTCGGACACATGCCATGGCATGGCTGAAGAGAGAGAGTGTGTGCGTGATAGAGATAGAGATAGATGAAGACGCTCAGAATGTGCATGTTGTTTATGTGTGTGGATGTGTGTACGTGTGTGGACGCTTGCTATGCGAGTTGAGTGCGAGATTTTAAGCGCGTGTATGTGTTTGTATGTGTGTTTGTCTTACGTGGAACTTTGCTGCCGTTGTGTAGGTTCAGACGTCTTACGAGATCAAGCTAATGATCAGCGAGATCTGCTCGCGCTGCGACGTTGACGGCCTTCGTGGCGACCTGGTCACCAACCGCGCGGCTGCCGCGTACGTCGCGCTCAACGGGCGGACGGAGGTGACGGTGGAGGATGTGGGCGCGGTGGTGAGCATGACGTTGGCGCACCGCATGCGGAAGGACGTGATGGACGGGATGGACAACACGGGGAAGGTGAAGAGCGTGTTCCGGCGCGTGACGGACCCCGAGGTGCGTGAGCGGGAGGACGCGGCGGAGAAGGCGCGGGAGGAGGCGAAGGCGGCCGCGAAGGACGCCGCGGCGGGTGGGGATAAGCGCGCGGGGAAGAAGGCCGGTGCCTGGGGTGGTCTTTAGATTGGGCGAACTTGATTTTCCCCCACTTTCACCACTACTCTCGCGTCACTCGCCACAGTATATTTTTCCCCTTTCTTCTCGGAAAGAGGAACCAACTATTCACACACTCTGTAGTACGGTTGTGATGAATACTAGTCAATCGTCAAGTGACAGGCTTTCCTGTGATTTCATTTGTGCCATGGTGGGATGCATGACAGCTTACGCGCGCGTGTGTGTGTGTGTGTGTGTGTGTGTGTGTGTGTGTGTGTGTGATTGTTTGCATTTTCTTGACATGCTCAGTTTCTTTGAATTCCTTTTTGGGGGGTTGTTAAATGTATCCATTTACGTGTGCTCGGTTTTCAGCTGCTTTCGTTTTGGTGTGGCTTTAGGTGAGATTCAGAGTTTATAAGATGCTGTTGTGGTCTCCCTGTGTAATAGGGTGTGTGTGTGTGTGCCAGCATGTGTGCGTTTCTAAATGCGCTTCATTGTATTCGATTGGATTTGTGTGTTTGTTTATTGTGTTTGTCTTGGGATCAGAAGTAGGCATCACATGTGGTGTATTTGATTTTGCAGATTTATATATTGCCTAGAGTATAACGTTGGGTTTGTCTGGAATAAGATGAGAAGGCGTGTCGTTCCTAGGAATGAGAAGCCTATGCAGCCGCTGAGTTTTGGATGTCCCCAAGAACGGGCGCATGAGGATTTCAGACATCGCGGGATTGCACCAAAAACAAAAGTTGAAAGTGTATTGAATCACACACGCTCTACAAATAGGGTTTCCGGTCTGAACCCGTACCCTAAGACCTAAATGGCAGGTTTGGGAGGGCTCTGAGACAGCAGCTGGGCAGTGTGACCAGTGTACTTATTGTGAAGTGTGTCCGTTGCATACAAGCTTGTCTCAATTGTGAGCGCTAATAGGGTGGGCACACGCCGAAGTTTTTGCTTACACTCACAATTGTATCTCCACTACTGAGTTCTTAATGGAAACAGGAACACCTTCAATACCGAGAATATATGTTATTACAGCCCCTGATGCGGTAGCTCGCCATTTCATACTCAAGGAATAAATCACATCGGGTGGTCAAGCTAACCACTTTACACGGGTATTTGCTAGCCGGGGGCAACTTTACGTCGGCCAAGTGTCGGAGCAATGAAACCATTCGTTTGCATTATCTCAATATTCATATCCGTCGCGGCTGAACATGCCTGGATATTGGATCACCCCACGGGGTTTCACCGTGATTGTGCCGGTTTTCGTGGAAAGTGTGACGCAACTTGCTTATCAGTAAATTTCGATACGGAAGATCGAGCAATGAAAGGTATGGTGGACAATGCGCTCATGTGTCTTATTATTGTTACGAAACGCGGGGATTTGAGTGTATGTAATGTGTGTATGTCTGTGTTTTGCGTCCAATCCATCTTCCATAGGGGCTCGTTGTGGGGTGCGTGTGACTGGCGTGATGGCCGATTCAAGTCGTTTATCATCCAAATGGTTACTATGCACAAGATTTGGTCGGCGATTCATCTCTTTGGTAATTGATCTCTGAGCACGGAGTACCAAACCGCAGATTTTACATAGAAGCACGCCTAGCGTTTGGAGAGGGTGGACACAAAATGGCGATTTACCAAGTCCCATTATTTAGTGCAAAGGAATGGGTAGAGCTCGCGCAACATAACTACGAAGATAACGTAACAACGGACATTTGATGTAACGATTTTATGATGATATTGTCGTGTGCAGCCTCACCCAAGGCGCGTCCAAGGATGCTTAGTTGTACATCTTGATAACGGCCGATTGGGTTGACACGATATATTGAAACATCCCATGTTTTCGCTACCCGTGGCATCACTTGCTAACCGTTACGGTGCTTCACGTAGTGCAAACAACGTTGATATAACCGAGGTTCGCCAAATCCGGTCTAGGGCCCCTCGAGGTCGCCATGGGGATGTTGTGTAGTTAGAATTTGCGGTCCCGCATATATAAGCGCATTTTGTGTACGTTACGGCACTAGTACCCGCTGGAAATCCAATGGTCCGGATGTGGGAGCTCCGCTTCCGCACCTTGGCAGCCTTGCGTTGGGGGCTCAACAAGCTAAGCTTGATGTCGACATCCGCATTCGAGCCTCCCTGGGCACGCCGTCCATGCAATTTGTATATAACTACTACCCCTTTGCCGTTGAGGACGGGGGTCGATTGACTCCAACGGCGGTAGAGTTGGGCGATCGCTTGGTGTGACGAGTACTGCCATGCAATAGTACATTGCATGACATTATACATATACTCGTTGATAATGCCAATTCGTGCTTTTCCATCGGAAGGACGTACACCGTGGGTAGGTCGCTACTGCAATTTAGCGAGGGTTTTGATGCGTGCGGTACTACCAGTACCTCCCGGTACGTACATGTACGCGCATTAAATATGACGAGCTAGACGACGCGCTGGACGAGGCTCCCAATGCTAAGTGAGGCTCCCTATGATGGACGAGCCGCGTCGCTAGTCTGTTGACGACGGTTGGAGAGCCCTAGCACCTGACACGTAGACCAAGCGAGAGCAAGTTCAAGCTAGCTAGGCGAAATCTATTTAAGCCTAGTGCACTACTAGCTAGAGGGAGGTGACAAAACCTTTTAACAATTCCTTTGTTCAATTACAATCTATTGTCAAAACACTAAACAATTAAGCATCTTCGCATCTCTCCCTCCATATGCACTACCATATGCAGAGACATCATCAGCAAACAGAACTAAACAGATTGGTAAATGCAGTAAGCTCTTAGAACGCCAACTGCCAGAGCAGTGAGCGCTTTGGTCGACGCACGCTTTCGTTGTTGCTTGATTCGTTCGACGTTGTCTGATTGATTTCAAATGCCTTTTGTCGGACCTAGTAATTATGTGGTGATCAAATTGACTATCGGAGGTTCCAAAGCCTCAAACATTGAGCTCGTTTTTCAGCGTGAACCCCGTAAGACTAAGGATCGATGACATCATCCGGACTATATCGACATATGTCGTGGTGTTTTCGGAGACCCCGAATGCGAAATATACCCGAAATTAAAGCGTAATGTGCATGAAGAACAACGACGGTACCATCGATCCCTAGTCTTAGAACCCGTACTGGTAAAACTTGGTTTCTTGCCGGTTCGATTTTACATGATGAAGAGCATGTCGATTGGGATGACACGATGTATCAAACATCCCATGTTTTCGCTACTCGCGACATCACTTGCTGAGCGGTAGGGTACTTGGTAGTGCAAATAACGTTGATACAGCAACCGAGGATTGCCGAATTCGGTCTAGTAGGGCCTCTTGATGTCGCCGTGGGGATATTGTGTGGTTGGATTTTGCGGTCCCGCATATATTAGCGCATGGTTGTGGACGTTACGGTCATTCGTGCGCGCACGGATTCCAATGTTCAGGATGTGGGAGCTCCGCTTCCACTCCTTGGCAGCCAAGCGTTGGGGGCTCAACAAGCTAAGTTTGATGCCGACATCCGCATTCGAGCCTCCCTTGGCACGCCGTTCATGCAATTTATATATGATTGTTACCCCTTGGCCATTGAGGACGGAGGTCGATTTAATTCAACGGCGGCAGAGTTGGGCGATCGCTTGACTATGTTGGTGGTTGTTCGACGTTTCCCAGGCTTAGGTGCGGTGAACTTTCGCTCGCTGCGGTATGAAAGTTGTCCCCGCGCATGAAATAGTTCGTACCCTTATGTCGATTCCCTGGGGACGTAAGTCATGAGTTCATGCATCGTCTTTTTGTGGTTCTTCATGGCACGGTCTGTTCCTATCTTCTTGAGGCCTTGCAATTGTTGTTTCATGCCTCGCTCCATGCGCCGCGGGCTCAGGCTTATGTGCATGCCTCCTTTTTTTTGGCGAGTGGATTCCACAACCTTCATTGTAATAAAATCATTTCATTTCTATGACCAAGATCATATTCTTTTCAAATCGAAGGGTGGTGTGGGTGCTGTTGCCTGCCTCCCTGCTCCGCGGGCTTAGGCTCCGTTGACTCCTATTCGTCCCTTCTTTCTCTGTAATATAGTAATTTTAAAATCGAATATAGGGGGTTTCGATAACTTACCCAACGGCCACATCATGCGGGGAGTAAACGTCTCCACGGAAGGGACGAAAGTATCCGGGGGGCCATTGGGTACATCGGATTTTGCTCGAGACGTGTTTGAAACGGCCTTAAGTAAGTATGAGACCTACGGCGAGCGTATAAGGGGTCTAGCGGCTCACCGGCACTCTCACACTGCGCTTCGTGTCCATCAACATTGCAACCGCCGCTTCGGACACTTTGCCCGTACAGTCCCCCGAGGTCTTGGCAGGGGCGAGGGCTACGGCGACACCGTCGTGACCTTCTTCGAGCGCGCTGACAATGCCACCCTAGATGTGGCGGCTGAGATATTGGGCCTTCCCGCAGCTAGCCTACCCCGCAACACTCGCTCCGAGATGTCTCTTCCTATACGTTTCGGAGGCATGGGGGTGGGGGACTTGGCTGCCTTGGCGGACGCGGCCCATGTCGGAGCGGCCGGTTTGGCAGTGGGCTCAGCTATCCGTTTCCTTACAACACAAGATGCTCGCGTGCGCGGGGACTCCCAAGACGAAGTTCCGATGGAGCCGACCATGTATGGACGGTTAGCGACTGCTATGACCACAGCGGTGTCCCGAAGGCCCGGCACACCGGACGGAGACGACGGCGACAACGCATCCATGTGGTCGTTAGAACTCGCTTCGTCGTGGGCGCGCTTAGATGTTGCGTGCGGTTCTCATGCTCTCGCCGAGTCTGAACCCTTGATAACCACAGCCTTAGCGACGCTCCCCCCGCAACGTCCAACGGTGGCTCGCGCAGGCTGCGTAGCTGAATCACGATCAAACAACGAGCAGACTTCTCGGTCCCTTGATGGCCTACCCTCGCTCGTACCCCTTTCGGCGTTTACTACGGACATCTTTCCAAAGCTACAAGCAGACATCAGTGAGCGCGTCAACTTGCTTCGCTTCGCGAAGCTCGCTCCCACGTTTTCCAACCGCGCTCGGCCGGAGTCTAGGCGTTTTCTATCTCGTCTCGGCCACGGCGCCCTTGCGTTTTGGCTTCGGACCCGCCTACTTCCGGTCGCTTGGGCGAGCTCCGTGACAAGTTCCCTGAGCACTACGACGCAGTTTTCCGCGTCGCGGTGTGTCGCATCTTCGGCCTACCCTCATCCCGCATCCTCTCTACTCTACGTTCCCCCACTGCTTGTGCTTCTTGCCATCTCTCGGTTCAAGCTATGCGGGGTGCGTTCTCGTCGGCGGGTGTAGACATGTCGGACGATGCGTGGGCCACTGCTTTCGCGGACCATTTGGCTCGATGCGGCGGAGATGCTTCGGTCCACACCGCTCACTCTTGGTTAGTGACGGCCCTTGCGGAAATCATCTCCGAGGTTCGTGGCGCACTCGGGGTTGGCGTCGAGGTTCTCACAGATCCCACGATGTTAGTTCAACTCCCCAACGGCAACGACGGTCTCCCCGCGGATGTGGGTGTCTTGCACTATCACGGCATTCGAGGCTCAAAACTTGCCCTTGATGCCGTGGTTTCCGGTTTGTTCGGCGTTTCTAGCCCCCCGTCACCCGAAGCCGCTCTCCGCCGTGCTGAGAAGACCAAGTTCGAGAAGTACTCCGAAGGGGTGAGGAGTCGGCCCGACATCCGTTTCATTCCCTTTGCTGTCACGGAATTTGGTACTCTCGGCGGCCACGCCACGGCTTTCTTGACGGAGCTAGCCAAGCAGGCAGCCGCATCTAAAGGGATGCATGTGGGCAAGTTGTTGGCCTCCTGGCGTCGAAAGGTCTCTCTCGCCGTCCATGTTGCTCACGCGGACAACGTCTTGCGCGCTTTGTCCGCCGCTGCGGACGGCGTCGAGGCCGCTTCTTCCTCGGCCGGGATGCCTTCTCCCGCCACGGCGCTCTTCACCCGCGCCATGAGCCGCAAGCGTCCCCGTGTTTCCTCGAGCGGCGCGTGAGGCGCCGCTTGTCGCCTCCACGTGTTGCATTCTCGGCGCGGCCTAGGAGTTTCCTTAGTTCAATCTGCTAGGTTTGTGCACAATGTAGTGCTTTCCTTTTGCCGTGCTTTGGATTCCGTGACCCTCTTGTCACTCTTGCCCTTTTGTTTCCCCTCCCACTTTCCCTGTCCGTGCTCATCTAGTTTTTTCTTGTAACCTTTTAATATAGGGGGTTTTATGTATGCAAAACACAAGAACCGCACGTCCTACATTTAACGTGCCACCATATCCGCGGAAACGCTTACTTTTGGTTGTACGATCTACATCAAATAATCACATTTGGTGACCTGTGAATATGAATGAAGCGTAAAGCGAGAGGAGGCGCTGCGACGAGTAGACTACTTAAGACGTGACAAAGCGGGAACCACCCGTGCCATAATAAAGCTCAGCACCATAGCTACCAGTACTGCATCGCGTCCGGAGTTTTGCCTGCTGCTAGTAGGAGGGGAAACTCCTGTGTTGAAAATGGTATCTCCTGCACTAAAACGGAATGATTCTGGCGGCGAGAGCTGCTGTGGCGTGGAAGAGGAAGAAGAGTTTGTGCTGTACTCGATAGGCGGTCGGAGCATTCGACTCCAGCAACGGCGGTCGTGCGGTGTGGGCTGGCAACTTTGGCCCGCCTCGCACGAGCTGGTGCGATACCTTCAAAGATTCCCAGCCATAGTAAAGGGTAAGAAGGTGCTGGAGCTGGGCTCAGGCTGCGGGCTGTGCGGGCTCGTTGCTGCGGCACTTGGCGCCGTATCCGTGGAGTTTACAGACAAAGGCGACGTTTTGGACAATCTCGCGAGAAACGTGGAAGCTAATTTCGAAATAAATTCAACATTCACCGAAATTATACCAAATATAGGTGACTGTAATTGCATAAATTCCAATACTATCACACGTATTACCGGTGAACTAATAAATAATGGCGGTGATATCAACACACATGCCGAAGAGGGGATGGTCGAAAATTTCAGCAGGGACGCCGGCTCGGCGTATATCGAAACCCCAGACCCCGAGATCAAGAGCACACCGAAATCTTGTGACCCCGGGCACCAAATGTCTGCGCTCCGTGCTGTGCATGAGCTGGACTGGACGGATCCGCCTCCGGTGAGAGAGGAGCCGCCTGATGTCGTCATCGCAAGCGATTGTACTTATTGGCAACACTTGTTTGTTCCCTTTTGCCGAACACTGCTACTGACCTGCGGGCCAGAAACGGTCGTCTTATTGGCGCATGAAGACCGCCGTCCCGAGTTAGAGCTGGAAGTGTTTAACACTCTCAAGGAAAACTTCGAGGTTGTGCTGCTTGATGAACAGGATCGTGGTGGTTCCGCTACTCTATCACCTGTGCGGGTATACCGATTACAGATTCGTTCCAAGAGTGCGCGCGACCTGCGGCAGCGGCAGCAAGAGGTGATGGCGCAGATTGAATTTGAGCGCGAGGATCCCCAGTCTCTCTTGGATCGCCTGATGATGATCGAGAACGACATGGAAAGCATAGCTGTGGGGTAGAACGCAGGCCAGTAGCACGGCTGCCTCGCTGACGAACAATCCTTATAATTCATCATGTTTCAAGCTACGGATAATGTACTCGGAACTCGGTGCTCTTGTTTTTTCATCTGTCCGTGCAGCAGAGTTACCTTAGATAGATGAATGTGGCCGTAGGTCATTCCGTTTCGTTAATTTCGTTCTCTATTTTGTCATCATCCCCCCTCATCCACGGCGTCTTGTGCAGTCAAACGGAGCTTTTATTGATTCATGTTGCCATTGGTCGTTTCCATTTCCGACGATAACAAGAAGCACTCTAAGAACGTGGACAGGCAAAAATTCATACAAATTCTTACAAGAAAAAACAGCGGAGTCCAAAGCAAAAATGATAAAAGAGGGAAAAACCTAAGTCCGATGAACTGGAAGGTATGGCACAGCATCAGCACTGCCCTCCTGCAAAGCGTCGCGGAGATAGGAACCGAGGGTACCGTGAAGAGCAGCACAAAGGCATTGCATGAATGAATTCACGTCGCACAT